>JABUQX010033723.1:0-14964 GCA_015478945.1 Trachelipus rathkii
CTGGCAGCGTTCAGTTTGGCGGTTAGTTGTCCCCCCTTACTACTGTTGATTTACAGTTTAAATTTGCTCAACAAGCTTTCGCCGGCATTACGCGCGACCTCTTCAGGTGAGATTTTCAGAACAAAATTGTCTTCTGCGTAGATGGGAAAAACAGTTCTAATTACAATAAAATAATAGGTGAAATAAATATAGATGAAACGCAAAATTAATCATTTCAAAACAAAATTCTTACAAAAAAAAAAAAAAAAAAAACCAGCTAAAAATTTAATAATTCCGAAGTCCCTGTTAAATAGAAAAATATACAAAAATTCCCATCTACGCAGAAGACAATTTTGTTCTGAAAATCTCACCTGAAGAGGCCGCGCGTAATGCCAGCGAAAGCTTGTGAGCAATTTACTGTAAATAAAGATACTTTTAAAGTTTTACTAATGTATTAAAGTTATTTTATTGAGTGTGTGTATTTAATAATAAAGGGCATCCTCCATATAAATATCAAGAAATTAGAGTCTGAAGTCTAAATTTTGCCAAATAAATATTCTATTGGCCGATAACAAAATGGATCATATATCACACGCACTTCGGAAGAAGTATTTACACTACCAACATTGTATGATCACGGCTAATATCAAGAAGGAGCAATTGCATTTTTTTAAAAAATGCCTCAATAATTTAATAATTCCGAAATCCCTGTATAATATAGAAAATATATACAAAAATCTCCCATTACGCATATATATATATATTATATATATATAAATAAATATATATATATATATATACATATATATACAATTATATATAATAATATATATTATATATATATATATAAAGTATATATATATATATATATTATATATATATATATATATATTATATATATATATATATATATATATATATATATATATATATATATATATATATTATACATATATATATATTATATTATATATATATATATATATATATATATATATATATTATATATATATATATATTATATATATATATTATATATATATATATATTATATAATATATATATATATATATATATATATTTATATTACTATATATTATAGTAATATATATATTATATATATTTATATAAATTATCATATTTATATATTATATATATAATATTATATATATGTATATATATATATATATATATTATAAATATTATATATGATATATATATATATATATATATATAGTTATATATATATATAATATAATATCAGCTTGAAGCAATATGAAATTTCAATTTTCCTACACATTAATTTTTCAAATAAAATAAAAATCTGATTTTCTAAATCAGTGAGTAATTATTTTATATTAGTAAATTTGATTGGAAAAATGAATGATCCTTCAAACAGGACAAAGATTATAATATATATATATATATATATATGATATTATATATATATTTATAATATATATATATGTATATATATATATATATATATATATATATTATATATATATATATATATATATATATCTCACCCAACCCTCTTTCCCCCAAGACTGGGGAAAAGGTGCGTAACATGCACCGAAACAGAAAAGTAGTAGAAGAATATGACGCAAATCGGAAAGAAAGCCAAGCCTTACCGCCCCTCTATACCTATTAGTGAGAATTCGTAGCAGTCAGAAAATCCACCTAGAGCTTCATGGGACCCGACGGGACCCTCAGTATGCATATCGTTCAATGTGAGTGTCATCCTTTTGCCAGGTGTGCCACAACGATACTCCATCACAAAACTCCGCCATTCACTCCTATTATTCACCTTTCTTCTCGCCTCTTCAACTTACAATTTCTCTCCTCCAGCGCATTCCTTGTACAGACTCAACTGACTTTTTCATGCGGTAGCCCAGTCGATCGATTTTCAGCACACCCACCACTATACATCCGCTTAACAACGGACTATTCATCCATTTAATTTCCCAGATCAAAACAAATCTCAACGTACTTTTCATTTGTTTCTTCATTTATCCTTCTTCACACAAACAAATCAAATTTATCAAATTTCATTTTGACACCTAACACACCCCTAAAGAGTTGTCATCTGAAAACTTAGTTGTGACTTGATCTATACTCTTATTCCAGCCATAGTCTCACTACTTATACAATTAACACAGGTAACAACTGTGCCCTGCATGTTGACAGCGAACTCAAGACATTACTCCCCTTTTTTATCCACCAAGTATTTAATTGTACCGCCACCTTCTTCCATTCACAAACTTTCCTATTTACACTCTTTGCTTCATCCGTCCTTTCATCCAAATATTATCCTAAATATTTAATCTCAGACAATTGTTTACAGCTGCTCACCATCTAACTAATTTCACACGAGGATGACGTCCTCACTCCAACATACCCATACACTTTGCTACGTTACTTTCAACCCTCCTTATCACACACCGCTTAAATCTCTCTTACCATCCTCTAATAAACTTCTTTTCAGATCGCACACAAAAACCAAATCATCAGCATATATAGGTAGGGCACCATCACTCTCTTTTTCACTATCCATCATTCTAACACCATCCTGTTCCACTCCCACCAATAATCTTTTCATCACCCATCTATGATAAAAATTGTGATTAACAGGGATAGTACAATCTTGCTCTCACGCTTATACCCCTTTCGGGGTACCCTGAAATGGGTCTCATGCATCTCTATGGGAGTTAATCTCAAGAGTGGGATACGTCATAAAATTGTTCGGTTTTATGTTATGGTAGAACTTTGAGTTGATTATGTAGGATGAGTGAGCACATTCGGTGAATAAGCTTATTAGTTATAAACATCGGAAAGTAACGCTAATAATTAAGCCTTTACCAAGTAAGCCTACCTGAACACTGTGTATATGCCATTCAAGCCTTGGAAGTATGATTAGTCTAGGTTCTTTGTGGGAGTAGGTTACGGTTTTGTGGACTGCAATGTAGTTACGTTTACGATATTAATTCGAGTTGTACTTTGTTAGTAGTCTGGCTGTTTATTCGGACGTAAGGGTTATGGTGTAGAGTTTCTTAGTTTAGTGTATATGTTAGCTGGTTACGAATGTTAAAACTTTGGTGTGATGGCTGCGTTTATTCGTTGTTCTAATGATGTTAGCAGGAGTTATGAATTGACAAATCATTACTCTGTTCAATAGTAAAAATTAAAATGTCGATGTTCAAGTAAAATATGATAGGAAAATGGGAGTGGCTAAGTTTTATGGTCAATGTTAGTTACTTACGTTTTGTAAAATATTACTATGCCATTGTGAAATTAACACTGATTTGTTAGAGAAATGATAAGTTATTAAAATTGGAATGCGAATCGAGAGCTTAAAATATTTCGTAATGAAAGTTTTTGGGTTTGGAATATGCTTTTTGGGTCTCAAATTCGTATGTATTTCAATTATTAACTCTTTGCCAAATCTATATTTATCCTTAAAAGATATGTGTTTTAAATTGTAAATATGGGAATCATGAAACCGAAACACTTTTGAGGAACTTAAATAGCTGGAGTTGATGTGCTGGAATCATTATTCAAAATCAAAGCTTTTACGTTTTCGACCTCGTACTGTCAAATCGCTGATTGAACTTGTCCTGTAAAAGAGTTTACTAATTTCTGTCGTTCGAAGGAAGTGGATGCTTTTAAATAGAACTCCCTTCCTACTTTTGTTAAGTGTTAGCTATAAAAAGTGTTAAATCGAATGATCACTAAGGCCTTATAAACCGTGATTAAAATGTAACTTCATCAAGTACATTGTAACGCTTTTTATTTTCATTTAACTAACGCTTAATCTTCAAGTCAACTTTATCTTCGTAAATTAATAGCCAATCGATGCGTAAAGGAATTATCTACTACCTATACTAAGTGGCCGGTGGTATTAACTATAATTGCACCGGTGTTGAAACTAACAATTTCAAATCCTAAATTTGGACTAATTGGATAAGAATTTTTTGTTTGTCAACAAGTAAGTTGTTTACGTTCCTTTTACTATAGGTTGATAATTCCATTTATTATATTTATGCATTGAAAACATAATTATTATTCAAACTTAACTGTCGTAAATTTACTATTCTTATTCGAAAATAATACTTACGTTGGTATTAGGTTGTATATAAAATATTCTGCTCACATAGATACAATTTTAATAACTTTTGAAATTTTTAGTTAATGTTTAAAATTTTTGAAATTTTCAATGTTATATATGATTGTTTTTGTAAATATTTTGTCAATATTCTATATCAGTATCAGTGTTCAATTTGTTGTTTAAAGACTTATGAAAGGCCAAACTTAAGTTTTTCTTGCAATGGTTTGAGACTAAAGTCATATTCAAACGCAACTTTATTTCCATAATAGTAGTAGGAGGTCATATTGCCGACGATGTCAAAATGACCAACGGTGATTTTACCTTACCTTGGACCTTTTTTGAGCCCATTTTTTACTGTACCTTGCCTTTTTTTGACCTTACCTTTTTGGGCTTGAACCTTTTTTGGCCAAATTTTTTACCTGACCTTGACCTTTTTTGGGCTTTACCTTTTTGGGGGCCTTTACTTTTTTTCGACCAACCCTTCCGTCTTCCATGGTCATTTTTTTGGGCCACGGTATTTTTTGGCAACCGTAATTTTTTGGGCACCCTAATTTTTAAGCACACTTTCGAGAAAGGTGCGCCAAACGGTTTGCGTCAGAAACCGTTGTCGGTATTCCCCCTCTTTTCGGCCCCCCTATTTTTTTCGACGTGGGCCATTTTTGCCCACGGTAATAAATTTTGATCTTCCTTTAGGGGTTTAGCCCTTTTTTGATGTCTTTACCTTGTTTGACCACCTGCCAAGATACGATGGGTCAAGTTTTGGCCCACGGTAATTTTTGGCTATCCTTTGGTCTTCCATGGGTCAATTTTGGCCCACGGAAATTTTTGACCAACCCTTTTTGGTATTTCCATGGGTTCAAATTTGACCCACGGTATTTTTGATCTTCCTTTAGGGCTTAGCCTATTTTTTTGATGTCCTTTACCTTGTTTGACCAATGATTTTTCGGTTTACGCTGCCATATACCGCTGGGTCAAATTTTACGCACGGTAATTTTTTGGTCCTTCCTTTAGGGACTTTGCCCCGTTTTTGATGTCTTTAACTTGTTTGACCATGATATTTAGCCTTTGACCTTACCATATACCATGTCAATTTTGAACCACGCTAACTTGATGGCTTTTGATGGTTCAATCACCGTAAGAAGTATCTAGTGATGTTCTATGTGTTCTATGAGTATTAGATGAGTGCCAAATGAGTGGCCAGTGAGTGCAAGTGAGTTGCCTAATGAGTGCAATGAGTGCAAGGTGAGTGCAATGAGTGCAAGATGAGTGGTGCCACATGTGCCAAGTGAGTGCCACATAGTGCCAACTGAGTGCCACTTTTTTCAGGCCTTTTCTACTCCCCTGAGACCCGAATAGCCCTAATATGGGTTTCCACCTAGGTAATAAGGTATGAGGAATCGATTGTGTATATTACAAGTTGCTAAATGCTTCCTACTATGAGTTTGTATTTTTATAACACTTATAAGCGCTTACACTCTCCATACACTTACATTTAACCATATACACTTACACTCACACCCACACACAGGTAAACTTACACTTACACTCACACACTCGATTTTTGAAATGCTCAACTTTGAATGCCAACTTTTTGATGCATCAACATTAATGCTCAGCATTAATGCTCAATTTGATGGCTCAACTTGATCTCAGCATTAATACCCTCAGCTTGATGCTCAGCATTAATGCTCACATTGATGCCTCAACTTCTGAAGGTTCATCTTTGATGACTTCATCTTTGATGACACATCTTTTATACCATCTATATTGATGATTCATCTTTGGTGAAATCATCTTTTATCCTTTTCTACTCCACATCATAGAACAGAGTTAATATAATGTTTCAAGATCAAGCTGTCCACAAGGGCGCAGCAAGCCCTCCCACGCAAGGATGGAGGCCCGCACCCCAGCCTGCGCACCCGCGCGCGAATGAAAAATTATATACTATAAGTCAATTCATTTTTATTTCATACTTAAACATTTTCAAGAATTTTCGTTTCAGTGTACTACGTAGTCAATTCATTTTTAATTTCATACTTAACATTTTTTATTAAAAACATTTTTCGCGAACCTAAAACTGAAACTCATTACAGACCTATTATTTAAACGATTATTTATTAACTTATTTTTCTTAATCTTTCTACTTAATAACTTTTTTAATTTAAATTAAATTTTTAAAATCTGTATGTAAGAAGAAAAAAATTCAGCGTGTTGATATATAAACATTCATTTTATTTTACTACAATTGTTCGAAATTTTATTAAAAACATATACTTTACATACTTAAAGCAGTAAAGCAGTAAAACTAGAGGTGTTTTACCCTACACATAGGGGATTTTAAGTATGCCTTTGTTTTAAACTGCTTTCTGCTTTTTAATCTTTCTGCTTTACTGCTTTTACTCATGTTTTTACTGTTTAACTTTCTGCTTTACTGCTTTACTCATGTTTTACTAGCTTTTAACTCTCTGCTTTACTGTTTTAAACTCCTCTGCTTTAATGTTTTACTCTCTGCTTTCTGCTTTATCATATATTTAAACATTATGTTTTCTTTTATATTTTTTAATTTTGTTTTAAATACTTTTTATTTATTATTTCTTATTTTTATTTTTGTTTTAATACTTTTTTTATTTTTAATTTGTAAGGTAAGAATAAAAAACACAGAGTTTTCGGTTTATATACACATTTTTATTTTAATAAATTGTACGAAATTTTATTAAAACATACATACTTACATACCTTAAAGCAGTAAAGCAGTAAAAAATATGAGTTAAATTATTACCTAGCACCTAGGGGATTAGTATGCTTTGTTTTTACTGGCTTCTGCTTTTAACTTCTGCTTTAATGCTTTAAATCATGTTTTAACTGCTTTTAATTTCTGGCTTTAAGCTGCTTTAAC
This sequence comes from Trachelipus rathkii, assembly GCA_015478945.1. Lineage (NCBI taxonomy): Eukaryota > Metazoa > Arthropoda > Malacostraca > Isopoda > Trachelipodidae > Trachelipus > Trachelipus rathkii. The sequence goes on from JABUQX010033723.1 coordinate 6,984, forward strand.
TATGTTGTTACTGCTTAACTCTCTGCTTTACTGGTTTAACTCTCTGCTTTTAACTGGCTTTAACTCATATATTTATTAAAATTATGTTTTCTTTATATTTTTATTTTGTTTTAATAATTTTTTTATTTATTATTTCTATTTTTATTTTTGTTTTAATACTTTTTTATTTTTAATTTGTAATGTAAGAATAAAAACACAGAGTTTCGGCCATATAAAAACATTTTATTTAATAAAATTGTACGAATATTTTTTATTTTAAACATATACTTTACAACCTTAAAGCAGTAAGCAGTAAAACAATAGAGGTGTTTTAACTAACACTCGGGGATTAGTATGCTTTGTTTTACTGCTTTATTGCTTTAACTTTCTGCTTTACTGCTTTAACTCTAACTATGTTTTCTGCTTTCTTTTCTGTTTTTTTACTGCGCTTTAACTTCTTCTGCTCTTACTGCTTTTACACTTCTGCTTTACTGATTTTACTTCTGCTTTACTGTTTTAACTTTCCGCTTTTTACTTTTTTAACTCATATATTTATTAATCATTATTTTTTTTTTTGTTTTAATACTTTTTATTTAATTCTTTATTATTTTTATTTATTTTTTTATATTTTAATTTTTTTATTATTTTTATTTTTATATACTAGTGTTATTCTTAAATGCGCTATTGTTATGTATTATTTATGAACACATACACAACACACCACAACATGCACACAACCACACACCACACATACACTTTACCTTATGCAGACTTTCTATGGGAGACTTATCAGACAATACTATACACTTACATGACCCATAGACACTTACTTTACACTATACACATGTGGTCACACACACACACCACACATTCACACACACACACACACCCACACTTACACTTATACACCATTCACTATGAACTCTATACCAATTCCTATGACCTTACATTTGTCATAGACACTTACATTTAACTTACACTCACAGCACAGATTTTACTTACCTGACACAGATTTCTTACACTCACACAGATTTACTTACTCACACACAGATTTAATTACACACACAGATTTACTTACACTTGCCCACAGATTACACACACCACACACACACACCCACACACACACACACACCCACACACACTCACTTACTAATGAAATGTTGAAATACTTAAAAGATTGGGTGTTTTCATGCCAAAAATACAACCACCTGGCTTATGATAACATACAATAAATTATTTCAAAGTTTTCTTAAAACTTCTATAATAAATGAATCATTCTTTGAACAAAGAATTTTTTATTAACTGTTAATACTTTTTTGTTTTAAATTTTAATAACTATCAAGTTTTAAAATACTTTTACTAAATTTTTATGAATTTTTTAAAAACATATATTTGTACGTAGCTTAAAGCAAATAATCAGTAAGGTCAGCCCAGCACCACTCTTCATAAGCTATGCCACGTTTTGTTTTCTTGACTTACTGCTTTACATCATCTTTAGGCATGTAATAAGTATAAAATACGAAAAATACATTCTTCTTGCTCAATAACATGTATTTATTAAATCAGTTTCTAAGTTTTTATTTTAAAAATAACATTATTCATTACATTTATTTTTCCTAGATGTTAATCTAAATTTTCAACAGTTTTTTTAAATAATTCGGTTTTCTTTTATTATTATTATTATTATCTCATTGTACATTGAACAATCATCACAGAAACACAACTAACGGGCCGCACTCCTTGACAGAATACGAAACTGAACCTCTCTCTCTGTAAAATGTGTTGAAATAACTACTTTAGGTCTAAATTTAGGATAATCCTTTTTGTACCCGAGGCGATTTAGGCCCAGGTCACAATATATTTCAAACTGACCTTTTTTCTGTAAAATGTGGTGCAATAACTACTTACGCCTAAATTTAGGCCTAAACTTAGGATAATCCTTTTTTGTAGACGGGTATTTAATCCTAATACAGGTCAAAAGGTATTTCCCGTATAGACAAGATCATTTGGTTATTATTATTTTTATAATATATTTCAAACTGAAAACATGCTGGATCGGTAAGATCCTTAAGCAGGTAAAAAAAGAAATGTTTTTTCTTCTTGTGATTGGTGGGGTATCTTATCTGCTATATGATCTCGTTGTGATTGGTCGAAGAATTATTTTATAGTCTTTTTGAAAATTAACTTTGTTCTTTAAACTTGTTTTTTTGAGCAGGTGTGTGTTTTTTTATCTTTTTTAGACCCCAAAAACCAATTTAATCAATAGTCATTTATGCGTTAAGGGTGCACAAGTTATACTGATTTGTATTAAAGTAGTTTTTTTATTTTACTAAGTTGTTTCATATTTATAATAAACTACTTATCATTGAGGAATAATTATTAATTTTACTAAAATAGATAATAATTAATTCCCTAGTTCACTAAGCTAACCACCAGGGTCAGCATGAGCCCCACCTGCAAAGGCAGCCAACCCCGCTCCCGCGTCGCCGCCCCGCGCGTTGCGCCCGAGGCGCAATATTCCGCGTTCCGCCCGCCGCGTGGCGCGCGCAGGCGCAATATTTCCGCGTTAATTGATATATATATATAATATATATATATTTATTATATTATTATATATATATATATATATATATATATATTATATCTATATATATATATATATATTTTATATATATATATAATATATATTATATGTATAATAATAATTATTATATATTTATATATTTACTATACTAATTATATATATATAATATATATACTATATACTATTTATATATATAATATTACTATATATATATATATATATATATATATATATATATATAGGGTAGGTATTTATATTTATTATATATATATATTATATATATACTATATATATATTATAATATATATTATATATTCTATTTGTGTGTGTGTGGGTGTGTGTGTGTGAGTGTAAGTGTCTATGTGGGTATTTGCATATGTGTGAATAAGAGATAATAGTGTAGTGTGTATAAGGTGTAAGTGTAAGTTTTTAATGGTAGTGTAACTGCTTATAGATGAATCAATTAATATAGGTGTATCAAGATGACGCCTCCAAGATGACGTCATCAAGACGAACCCCAAAGCTGAGATACCAAAGTAAGTTTTATTAAAGTTAGGCATCAAAGCTGAGGGCATCAAAAAAGCTGGTATCAAAGTTGAGGCTCAAAAAGCTGAGAATCAAAGTTGGCATCAAAACTGAGCATCAAAGTTGAGGAACAAAGCGGAGGCATCAAGATAGGGCATAAAAATATCGAGCGGGTGATCGTCATGTGTAGTGTGTAATGTGTGGTGGTGTGTGTGTATGTTTGCGTGTGTTTGTGTGTTCTAAATAATAATACAATAGGCATGAGGTAAATAACACTATAATAATAATAAAATAAAATAAAATGTTTTAATAAATTATACGTTTATATGTGTAAGTGAGTGTGCGTGCGAGTGTGTCGGTGTGTGTGTGTGTGTGTGTGTGTGTGGTGGTGTGTGTGTGTTTGTGTGTGTGTGAGTGTCGTGCTGTGTGTTTCTAATAATAATACATATGCATGAGTCAAATAACACTAAAGTATAATATGAAATAAAAATAAAATGTTATTACTATTATACGCTATATGTGTAAGTGAGTGTGCGTGTGAGTGCTGTGTGTATGTGTGTGTGTAGTGTGGCGTGTGTGTTTTGTGTAAAGTTGTGTTCTAAAAAATAATACATAAGGCATGAAGTAAATACACTAAGTTCATAATAAATAAAAATAAAATGTTTTAATAAATATACGTTATATGTGTTGTGTGTGGGTGCGGGTGTGTGTGTGTGTGTGTGTGGTTGTGTGTTTGTGTGTGCGTGTGTGTTTATGTGTGTTCTAAATAATATTCGGCGCGGAAATATTGCGCCTTGCGGCGCAGCGGCGGGGCGGAAAGCGGAAAATATTGGCCTGCGGGCGCACGCGGCGGGCGGGAACTCGGAAATATTGCGCTGGCGGGCGCACCGCGGCGGGCGGGACGCGGCGGATCGCACCTGCGGGTGCGGGGTTGGCTGCCTTGGCGGGTGGGGCTCATGCTGAGCCTTGGTGGTTAGCTTATGAACTAGTTAAACGAGTATTTTCCAAATCAATAATTATTCTCAATGTAAGTAATTTATTATAATTATGATATCATTAGTAAAATAAAACATTTTATGACAAATTTCAGATAAAACTTGTGCAGACCGATTAACAGCTAAATGACTATGATTTAAACATTGAGTTTGGTCTAAAGATAATAAAACACACACCTGCTCAATACAAGTTTAAAGACAAAGTTAATTTTCAAAAGCACGATAAATAATTCTCGACCAATCACATACGAGATCATATAGAGATAAGATTACCCCGACCAATCACAGGTAAGGAAAACATTTCCTTTTTACCTTGCTTAGGATCTTACGATCCAGCATGTTTTTCAGTTGGAAATATATTTATACAAAATTACATAATAACAATGATTCTTGTCTATAAGGGAAATACCTTTTGACCTGGTATTAGGAAATTAAATTAGCCCGTCTACAAAAAGGATTATCCTAATTTAGGCCCTAAATTAGGCTAAATGTAGTTATTGCAACCAACATTTTACAGGAAAGTCAGTTATGAATATATTTTTGACCTGGAATTAGGCTAAATCGCCGGGTTACCAAAAAGGATTATCTAAATGTTGAGACTATAAGTAGTTTTTTCACACATTTTTACAGGAGAAGGTCAGTTTCGTTCTGTGGAGTGCGCGTTAGTTTGTGTTTTCTCGTGATGTGTTGTCAATGTACTAGATAAATACTATAATAATAAGAAAACCGAATTATTCTAAAACTTTTGAAAAATATTTTTAGTTAACATCGAGTGAATAATATAATGTAAGTGAATAATTGTTATTTTTAAATAAAACTTTAGAATGATTTTTAATAAAATACATGTTATGTTAGCAGAGAAGAACTTAATTTGTTATTTTTATACTATTACATGGGTAAAGATGATGTAAAAGCAGTAAGTCAAGAGAAAAAACGTGGCATAGCTTGGTGTATAGGGGTGCTAGGGGCTGCCTTAAGTTTAATTGCTTTTAAGGTACGTAAAAATATATTTTTTAATAAATTTCATAAAATTTTAGAAAAGTTATTTTAAAACTTGATAATTTAAAATTTATAACAAAAAGTATTACAGTTAATAAAAATTTCTTTGTTCAAAGATAATGTTTGATTTATTATAGAAGTTTTAAGGAACTTTGAAATAATTTTAGTTGTATTTGAATGAGTAATATAATGTGTGTTTAATTAAAACAATAAAATGTTTAATCAATTTCGTTATTATGTGTAAGTGCAAGCTGGTGCGCTGGGTTGTGTGTGTGTGTGTGTGTGTGTGTGTGTGTGTGTGGTGGTAAATCTGTGTGTGTTAAGTAAATCTGTGTGTGTAAGTAAATCTGTGGTGTGTGTGAAAGTAAATCTGTGTGAGTGTAAGTAATCTGTGTGAGTGTAAATATTGAGTGTGTGAGTGTAAGTGTCTATGGACAAATGTAAGTGTCATAGTGAAATGTGTGTTAGTATCATAGTGAATGTGTGTATAAGTGTAATGTGTGTGTGTGTTGTGTGTGTGCTGTGTGTGTGTGTGTGTGTGTGTGACACATTTCTATAAATGTAAATGTAAGTGTCTATGGGTAATGTAAGTGTCATGTGATGTGTGTATAAGTTGTCGATAAGTTGATATTTGTACACAAATTAAGTGTATGTGTGTGTTGTGGTGTGCTGTGTGTGTGTGTGTGTGTGTGTGTGTGTAGTGTGTTCTAAATAATAATTAAACAATAGGCAATGAAGTAAATAACACTAAGTATAATAAAAATAAAATATAAAATAATAAAATAATATAAAAAAATAAAATAATAAAATAAATAAAAAGTATTAAAACAAAATAAAAAACATAATGTTAATAAATATATGAGTTAAAACAGTAAAGCAGAAAGTTAAAACAGTAAAGCAGAAAGTTAAAACAGTGAAGCAGAAAGTTAAAGCAGTAAAGCAGAAAGTTAAAGCAGTAACAGAAAAGTTAAAAGCCAGTAAACTGAGTTAAAAGCAGTAAAGCCAGATAGTTTAAAGCAGTAAAAGCAGTACAAAGGCATACTATCCCTAGGTGTTAGGTATAACCTCTATTGTTTTAAACTGCTTTCTGCTTTAAGGGTTTGTAAAGTATTGTTTTAATACAATTATCAATGCATGTGCTATTAAAATTAAAATGTTTACTATGGACGAAATATCAGGTGTTTTTATTCTTAATTCAATTACGCATTAAAAGTATTAAAGTCACAGATATGAAAACATAAGAAGTATTAAAAAAATAAAAATTAAAAGAAACTAATGTTATGAATAATGAGGTAAAAACAGTAAGCAGAGAGTTAAACAGTGAGCAGAGAGTTTAAAGCATAAAATGAGTTAAAGCGTACGCAGAAGTTAATAGCAGTAAAACCTGATTAAGCAGTAAAAGAGATAGTTAAAGCAGTACAGCATAAAACAAGGCAATCTATCCCTGGTGTTAGGTACATAACACCCGTATATTTGTTTTACTGCTTTTACTGCTTTAAGGTTGTAAAGTATATGTTTTTATAAATTTCGTAGCCAATTTTTTAAAATAAATAATGTTTATTAACCGAACTCTGTGTGTTTTATTCTTACATTACAATTAAAATAAAAAAGTATTAAATAAAATAAAAAAATAGAAATATAAATAAAGATATTAAGAAAAATAAGACAATTAAAAGAAAAACACAAAATAAAAAAATAGATAAGATAATAGTTAATTAAAATGATGATGAGTGTTACAGCAGTAAACGCGGGTTAAACGTCAAAGCAAGAGAGTTAAAAAGTAAGCAGAGAAGTTAAAGGCAGTACAAACATCAGAGTAAGCGTAACAGCAGAAAAGTTAAAGCAGTATAACATGAGTTTAAAGCAGTAAGCGACAGTTAAAGCAGTTAAAAGCAAGTAAACAGGCATATATCCCCTAGGGTGTTTAGGTTAATAACCCTTATTGTTTTACTGCTTTCTGCTCTTAAGGTATGTAGGTAATGTTTTTAATAAATTTCGTAATTGTTCTGGGTATAAATGAATGTGTTACTATATCAGACCACTCTTGAATTTTTTCTTCTTATCATGTAATTTTTAAAAATTTATAAATTAAAAGTATTAAGTAGAAAGTATTATAAATAATGTTTTAATAAATTATATGTGTCTTAAATACTAGGTCTGTAATAGTTCAGTTTTACGTTCCGCGAAATGTTTTTTAATAAACTATGTTTAAAGTATGAATAAAATGATGACCTAGTATTATTTGGTATCACAAACAGAAACTTCTTTGAAATGTAGTATGAAATAAAAATGATGACTTATAGTATATATCTTTTTCCTTCGCGCGGCGGGTTGCACCTGCGGTTGCGGGGCCTCCCTCCTTTGCGGGGAGGGGGCTTGCTGCGCCCTGGTGGACTAACATAGGGGTAGACCTTAATATTAACTCTGTTCTATAATGTTTGGGAAGAGGATGAGCATCAAAGGTGAATTTTTATAAAATGAATCATAATATAGATCGGTTTTCAAGATGACGTCATCAAATGATGTATCAAGATCGAACCTTCAGAAGTTTGAGGCATCAATGCTGAGGCCTTAATGCTGGAGGCATCAATGCTGAGGTATTAATGCTGAGGATCAAAGTTGAGCCATCAAGTTGAGGCATTGAATAGCTGAGGATTATGTTTGAGGAATCACAGTTGGGATCAAAAGTTGAAGGCATCAAATAATCGGTGTTGTGAGTGTAAGTTGTAAGTCGTACCTGTGTGTGGAGTGGTGGTGTAGTTATATGGTTTAATGTAAGTGTCATGGAGGTTAAGCGCTTATAAGTGTTTATAAACAATACTAACTCAGTAGTAGAAGCATTCCTAGCAGATCTGTAATATAACACAATCGATTCCTCATACTTATTTACTAGGGGTAG
>JABUQX010033724.1:0-25000 GCA_015478945.1 Trachelipus rathkii
CATGGAATTATCATTCTGAGATTTGCGATGTAACAAAGGAAAATATTTGGCAACTTTAAGGTCGTCCGCATTTGTTCCGCCCGATTTCTTGTGCGTAAATAATTTTTTTAATTTTCATACAAATAAACATAAGGTTTTGAAAATCTGCCCTTTTGCCAAAAAAAAAAAAAAAAAAAAAAATTATAATTTTTTTTTATTTTAGAGTCATTTTCTCTGGGGGTTTTATTCCGTTTAATACACTTCAATCATTTTCCATGTAAGTTTTTTCGCGAAAATCTTTTAAAAAAATAATAATAAATAATAATATATAATAATAATAATCATAAATATAATAATAATATTTAATAATAATACTCATAATATAATAATAATATAATAATAATAATAAATAATAATAATAATAATAATAATAATAATAATAATAATAATAATGATAATAATAATAATAATGAAAATAATAATAACAATAAAAGATGTTAAGAATAATAGCAAAAATTTAATAATATAATAGATAATAATAGATAATAATAATAATAATAATAATAATAATAATAATAATAATAATAATAATAATAATAATAATAATAATAATAATAAAATGAATAGATCAATAATAATAATAATAAGTAATAATAAGTAATAATAATAAAAATATATAATATTATATATTATATATATATATATATTATAGTATGTAAATACAATATATATGTTTGTTATATTTATAGTATATCAGTAAATAATAAATATATACATATTTTCCAAATAAATATTATAGTATAAGTGATATATTATGTATATAATATATATATTTTATAAAATATAAGTAATATGTATATATATATATATAAGTATATATATATATATATAGTAGTAATATACTAATATATATATAATATATAATATATATTAGTATATAATATGTATAGATGGGCAGGTAGGGGGTTATCTGATCACTATTTGGTGGTTGCTAAAGGTAAGAGTAAGGGGGAGAGTAACGGTTATAGAGAAGAGAGAAAAAAAGTGAGATTAGAAGGTCATAAACGGTGAGATAAAGATTAAGATGAGAGCAATGTGTAAGAGGAGTTTAGGAGGGGTATGGAGAATAGGTGGAGAGATGAGAGGGACGGAAATTAGGGAAGTGGAGGAGGAGTGGAAGAGATTTAAAGCAATTTGTGAAGAGGCCAGAAGGATATGTGGAGTAAAAAAGGTAGGAGCAAGTAGAAGGAAAGGAAGTGATGGTGGAGTGAGGAGGTGAAAGAGGTGGTGAAAAAGAAAAAAGAGGTCTATGTGAAATGGTTGGGGAATAGGAGAAGAAAGCTGGGAGGAATATAGTAGGGTGGTTTAGAGTGGAAGCAAAGAGGGCGGTGGAGAGCGGCGAAGAGAAAATGCAATAATGATGGTGTAGAAGAAAGTGGCAAAATTTGTGAAACAGGGAGCAAGGATATTCTGGACAAGAAGTAAATAGACAAAGGAAAGAAGATGGAGGGGTTAGGAGAGAGGGGGTTAAGGGAGGGGAAGGGGAATGGATAGGAGGGGACAAGGATAGGGTGAGGAAGGTGGCGGGAATATTTTTAGGGATTATTGATGAAATGGGTTGGGAGAGCTGAGGAAGGATTTACAAGAGGTGAGGATGGGGGGGAAGGTGGGGCGGGAAGGGATATTGGTAAATACAAATGGAGAAATTATTAGGCGGTTAACTATAGGAAAAAAGGAAAGTCCAGCAGTCTAGATGGTGTGAGTATGGAATTGTTACAGATGGGAGGCAGAGGGGTGGAGACATGGCTGTTATAGGTATTATAATTTATGGTTTGGAGAGGGGAGAGTGTCCACAGGATGGCCCAGGATGAGATGTTTTGGTTCCCCTGTTACTAAAGGGAAAGGGGAAAGGATGGAGTGTGGTAATTATAGAGTAATTTTGTCTTTTGAGTGTAGTAGGGAAAGTGTATATGGGAGAATACTAATTGAGAGGGTGAGAAGATTTTAACGGAAGAGGAGAATGGGGGAAGAACAAGGAGGTTTTAGGGTGGGAAGGGGGTGTGTTGGATCAAGTATTCACAATGAAGATGCTTGTGGAGAAAAGTATAGAGAGGAAAGGGGAAGTGTATGGGTGTTTTTTTAGATTTGGAGAAAGCAATATGATAGAGTGAAGAGGGGGGGAATTATGGAAGGTGCTGGTGGAATATGGAGTAGGGGGTAATTTAGGTAAAGGTATTAGGGCCTTTTATAGGAATAGCAGATTGTGTGTGAGAGAGTATTAGGGGGGAAGAGTGAGATGTTTGGGGTAGAGAGAGATTGGAGACAGGGAATGGTGTAATGTCACTCCGTGGCTTTTTCATTTATTTATGAGAGAGTGTCTGCAGAAGGATGATGAGGGAGGGGAAGAGGGGGTGGAATTGATGGATGGGGGTGATAGATGGGAAGTGAACATGATACTATTTGGCGGATGATACTGCCTAGTGGCGAAGATTCAGAAGGCTGAAGTATTTGGTGAAGGAGTTTTAGAGGGTGTGTGGACAAAAGGGGCTTAAAATAAATCCGGGTAAGAGTAAAGTGTTAGTGTTTGACAGGAGGAGGAAACAGATGAGGGGATGTGGTTAGAGATTAGAGTAGGAGGTGCAGTATTAGAAGAAGTAAATTTGGTTTTTTCAGATATTTACGGGATGGATTTGGGTAAGGAAGGGAGGGATGAAGGAAGAGATAGATCACAGAGTAGGAGAAGGATGAGAGAGCATTGGTGGTCTGAGGAATTATGGAAAGGGGGGATTTATCACATAAACTGAGATAAGTATGTTTGAAAAAATTGTGTTCCAGCGGTTCTATATGGGTGTGAAACATGGGGGTTGAATGCTAGGTCAAGAGAAAGTTGAAGTTGTTTGAGATGAAAGGGTTAAGAGCTGTATGTGGGGTTAGTAAAAGAGAGGATTAGGAATAGGGTGATAAGAGGGAGATGTGATTGGAAGAATGGTTTGGTGAGAAAAGCGGAGAAGGGAATGTTAAGATGGTTTGGACATCTGGAGAGAATGGAGGAACAGAGGGTGGTTAGAAGAGTTTGGGAGGCGGAGGGGATAGGAAGGAGAGGAAGGGGGAGACCAAGAAGAAGGTGGATGGATGGAATAAAGGAAATGCTGGAAGAGAGAGGGATGAGGGTGGAGGAAGGTAGGGTGTTGGCGAGAGATAGAATGGAATGGAGGAGGTGGGTGGGGGCGAGATGAAGGAAAATATGAATTAGGGAAGCTGCACGTAACACTACCCCGCCTTAAGCGGAATAAGTGTTTGTAAAAATAATAATAATAATAATAATAATAATAATAAGTATATATATATATATATATATATATTATATATTATATTATATATATATATATATATATATATATATATATATATATATATATATATATAATCTATTATATATATATATATATATATATATATATTTACCACTACATGTTTTTTTATAATATATATATATAATATATATATATATATATATATATATATATATATATATATATATATATATATATTATAATATCTATATATAGTTTGTTATTGTAACTCGTGCTTGTGAGATTTGTCGAATGCTTGTCTCCAATGTGTATTTTCACACGTGGTTTTGTTTAAATTTATTTTAGTTTTCACTCATTTTAATTTTAATGTGCCCTAGTGTTGTTTTAATGTTCATTTCTTACATTGTTTTACGTATTTACCGCCTTTATATAATTAATTAAATGAGAATTTACACCGAAAATTTTGCCATGTTGAAACTTTAAGCTAAGTTTGGTTTTTTTTTTTTTTTTACTTTCTCTTTTTAAACGGATTAATAGCTATAAGAGAAGTAGATTTTTAGTTTATTTACCATTTTTATTAATATAAGGTTTAAAATTAAATTTTATGGTTTTAATGCAGGTTTTCACCACGTTAGGGTACATTTATATTTAGCTTATGTTTTAACATTTGTTTAAGTTATTTTGTTTGTCTGAGTGTGTGTAGGTGTATGTGTATAGATTTAATGTGTTTTAGTTTAGTATGTAGATTGTGTCGTTTAACTTTTTAGATTTTTCAAATTTCTGTAAATACGGTTTGTTAGCGCTTTAAATTTTCCTAAAAGTTTTATTAATAAATTTGATTTATAATGAATTTTAAGAATATAAACTTTCTTAATTTTAGGTTTAGGTGTAATGATCATTTTTATCACGATTTCTCGTTGTATTTTTCACGTCCTGGTCTTTGGCCTTTTGTTTTATTGTTGTGTGGCGTGCGTGTGTGTGATGGCAGGTTGCGTTGGTGCGGGCTTTCTATTGACTCACCAACATGCCGTCGGCTTTAAGCGTCTAACTCTGCTTGCGTGGAACAACCACCTTCTAACTCTACACCCTATATCTTTGCTTCTTGTCTTGAGACTAGATGGCTCAAGAAATTCATCCTCGTACTCATTTAATGTACCACTCAACTTAATTTCATAATTTCCGTCTAAAGGGTGGAGTATGTTGCCTATGTTAACATAAACACTCCTGTAAGACCGTCTCGTGAAGTCTCGATCTCCCTAATTTCGATGTTCCTTTGGCCTTAAAATCGTTTCTCCTTTTAACCACAATAATCTTGTGCTTCTGCTACTGCTGCTCCTAACAGAACAGCTTTTTCACGCACTTTTTTGAATAATCTTACTATTATCTCACGAGACTGTTTTTATATCTTCGTCATCCAATACTGACAGGTCCTCTATTTAGGGATTTCAATGTACATAACACTGCTAAATGGTTGGGGTTCTCTCATACCGATTTAGGTGGGGAGGAGGCCGAATCATTCAGCATTCTCAAAGATCTGGAGCAACTAATTAAAGAACGCACACACATTCCGGATCGTCCTAACAATTCTTGAAACACACTTGAACCTATTTGTTTCACCACTAGTCTTCTCTCTTAAATACACCACTTTCGTTCATATCGGTAAAATCGGAACACCACCTGTATATATCTCTAATTATAATCACTTCTCTCCACGCTCCATACTGCCCACTCGTTTTTTTCTGGCACTCTTGATCGGCAGATGGGGGGGCCTTGGCGTTGGCTTTCTACGCTAACTATAATTTGAATGACTGCTTTTTCTCTGGTGACGCTTCGACTTCTGCGTAAGGTGGGAGCTGTAATCGTTGATGGGAATAGCAAGGGTTCATTCCTTCTTCGACTAATCTTTCTCTCCTTGCATAATCCATGTTCGAGCTCGTGCTTGTTTCTCATGGCGCATTTAGGCTAGAGACAGTGCGTATACGGGAGGTGGAAAAATTCTCGTCTCCTATCACTCTGCTAATTTTCATTCAGCTAGAAAATCGTTGCAGGGATACTTCTTCGACGAGCAAAGCGGCTTCATCAAACGAAAGTGCGCTACCCTCCTTGGTTCTCCTAACTGACAAATCTTTCTGGCCGCTTGCCAAAAACATCTCTAAACAACTTCTGTAAATCTGTTCTTCCTCCTCTTATTCGATCTGATGGTGTTCTGTTGCTAATTCTCCACTGAAAAGGCCAATCTCTTCCGCCCTCCTATTTTTCCTCTAACTCACCCTGGACGAATTCTGGCATTCCTCATCCTCCTCCTTCTCCTCCTCATTCCACTTGCCTTAAGTCTGTGCTTCCATTCTCTCTACACCACGACTCCTTAAATATACCAACGTTTAGAAGGCGGGTGGCCGCGGATGGCCATTCCTCCCTCCCGAGTTTTGAGGGAGTGTGCTCCGTGCTATCCCGCCCACTCTTCAACTATATTCTCCATGTCTTTCATACTACGACTTTCCTCAGTGTTTTGGAAGCAGCCGATGTCAGCCTTTCCTGAAAAGGACAAGCCGCTCTGATCCTTCCTAACTATCGCCCTATACGCTACTTACTGTGTATGCTATTGATCTAAGATCTACTGAAATCTACATTCTCACTCTCATTGTTTAGATCATCTGGAAAATCTATTCACTCTTTCCGACTGCGCGCCAGTACGGCTTTCGGCACTCGAGGTCCTACGTGCGATGATACTTTCCTATCTGTATTTATTTATGGTTTTCACGCCGCTTAGGAACTACGGGAGACTGTGCGTGTGGCGCTTGACATTATCCAAAAAGCCATTAGAGCTCGGGTAAGGCATGCGTCACTGCTCTCCAAGGCTCCCCCCTTTTGGGTTTCCTCCTTCTCTTCTCTTATCTATGTCTAGTTTTCTTTCAAATCGCTCATATCGCTGTTGTTTGATGTGCTAAAATGCCTTCTACCTTTTTTGGTCAAGCGAGAAGAATACCGCAGGGGTTCGGTCTTATCTCCTACTTTTATTCTTACTTTTCATTAATGATTCTTCTCACCTTGCACAGCTAACTCTATTCACTCATATGCCGATGACTGCGAGCCTTACATCTCTCTACTCATCTGTACAAGTTCTGCTCCTCTTTTACTTCCTAAGAATTGCCCTCGTCGTCTTAATGTTTTTGCGATTCTATTCTCGCTGATCTGGATAGAATTTTCCGGTGGGGTCGTCTCAACCCTTGTGTAAATTCATTATTTAAAACTCAACTCCTACAAATCTCCCTCTCTAAGACACCTTCAACTTTCCTATTCTCTTTCGACGATTCTCTCGTCTCTACTTCTTTTTGACAATATAAACATCCTAGCCTTAACATAAACAAAAACATGTCTTGGAAACCTCACATCCAACGGTTACTAGGGCGGCCTAAAAGAAACTGGGAGTTCTGTTAGACTGCGAGACTTTTTTTCCTCTTCTCATTACTCCACCTATAACAAGGGCCTCATGCGCCCTTGTATGGAGTACTGGCTCTCATATCTGGGGGGGCTCTGGTTTCACCGGCTTTTTGGATAGGGTCGAGTCAAAGGACCAAAAGGCTTTATCAACTGTTATGTTACTTTCCAGTTTCCCGTTGCCCTCTATCTTTGCGGGCGCGATGTTGGTGCGTTTACGTCTCTTTCTATAGGTAAACCCCGCGATTGCAGGTGCCTCAAAGGGAGGCTTATCACTCGGCGTACCTCCACCTTTGCGCGTCGCCCTCGTAGAACTAGGGTTGCTGCTGTCTCTGCACATGAGTTTTGTGTTGAATGTAGGTAACTTCAGGCTGTTCGCTGCCGGTGCTTCCTTCTTCTGCACATCTGTTCTGTGAATTCTCTCCAGATCTTCTGTGTTTCCATGCTGGATTTAATCTCCCCCACTTTAAAGCCTGCGTCTGTGTCATCTGGTAATTTAATTTAGTTGTTGACTTCTGAGGCGTGTAACACCCCTCCTTGAATAAGGCTCTGCTCGTGAGTGGTGGTGATAAAGTTGAAAATAGAAGGTATTATCACAATCTATTAGACTATGTATTATATATATATAATACTGGTCATGTATATATATAATATATATATATATATATTATTATATAATATATATATATATATATATAGTAATGATATATTATCTTAATTAATATAATTTAAATATAATATTTATATATATATTAGTATATATATATATAGTTTAAAAATTTAAATTATTTTATAACTTTAATAAAAAAAATTTTAAAAAAATAAAAAAATAATTAAATAAATCACATATATATATATATATATATATTTATATATATATATATATATCAGGGTGTGTTATTTAGAATTTTAGAGTATTGATGGCATATCCAATCCTGTAGAGAAAACGTCCCATCGGCTTAACAAGACACTATTTCTGGCCAAATTTGGATAGGGACATCCTGTCATGGGCTCGTCTGTGCCACCATTGTCAGGCTCCGAAGGTGCACGGAATGCCAAGTTGCTGTTGAACCGTTAGAAATTCCTTCGAAATGCTTTGAAAAGGGCTACTGAGAACAAACAGGATTTTTACACCTTCAGGAAAAAATTTCTTTCCCACATAAAGAAGTTTGACTTCCGCACCCTTCCTTGTATCTGTCTTGCGAGGAGTCTTACATATCTGAAACTTTAAAATCACGTACTCACGTAAATGTTTGGGTCGATATAATCAAGAAAACTTTGAGGCACCCTGTGCAGAATGAATTCTTGATTCTTCAGCATTTTGACCTATGTTTAATGCTGCAGTTTCTAATGGTAGGTCGAACATGGTCTCAATTGAACGTCTGAAGCCAACCTATGTGCTTGCATCCCTTCCTTCATCTACGTCGTTTGCGTCTGCCTCCTCCGCTTCTGGATCCGCAGCGCCTGCACTTTCCGCTCCTACTACTTCGTTTGCAGAGTCTTCATCTTCCGCTCCCGTTACCTTGCTTGATGATACTCCATCATTCGCATTCGAATTCGCTTTGTCTTCTCCTCCTGCTTATTTGCTTTCTTCGTCTCCGGTCGTTCCTTCTGTTCCTCAGAGGAGAAAGAGTCCTCACTTACCGGTACCTTTCTCCCCCAAACCAACTCACCATTATTTTACGGTACTTCATATTAGCATCGGGGCTGTGGAGGGTTCGCCGATACTGTTTTTATGTTATAAATTCGATGGGAATTGGTAATCGGCGATATCGCCCATATAATCTAGTGAGTTGATGATACAGACAATTTAAAGTTAAATTTAATGATGCTAAGTGCACTGATTTGCTTTTATCACTTTTGTGGATACTTCCCGTTACAAGTTTTCATTCATCAGTTGTCTCTCTGAAAGCTTTTGAAAGAGCTTTGAAAATCCTTGATTTGTTCATTATGGCCCTTTATTTGAACAATTGTTGTTTATAAACATGTTTTATTGCTCAAGCCTTCCTTTCGTTTTTAACGGCTCAACTGGCCACTGTTGATTTCAACGCTTTTTATATATATATATATATATATATCATATATATAATATATATATATATATATATATATAGTATATAGTATATATATATATATCTATATATTATATATAATATATATATAGTATATAAATAATTATATATATATATATATATTATATTATATATAGTTAGTGATGGGACGATTAATCCGAATCGGACATGCGAATCGAATAGAATCGGTTTGTTTTGTCAGGAATCCGGAAATCGAATCGGCAAAATTGTGCCGATTCTTGACCGATTCTTTGGTATACAATCTGAAAATAATTTTATTCCATCTTTATGATATTTAAAATATTATTTCGAAAGTCTGCCGTATTGTTTTTAATTTCAGTTCTTCCTTAATTCTATTTAATTAGAAACTGGATTGAGCGGTGCATCTTTACTTAGAGCTTAAGATATCATATTAAGATTTTCAGAAAGTCACGGTGAGGAAGTCATTTGGCAATGTTTCGTTACTCATGTTATGTAATATGTTTTTGACAATTATATACCCGTGAACTCGTAGGTGAGCAGTGATATATTTGCCTTGTAGGCTTGTAATAATTGAGAGCTATTGAATATACATTTTGTAATTAATATATTATGAAATGAATAGGGTTTTTATGATGAAGATATTTTCATAATTTTACAGATTTTGCTATTTTATATAAAGAACCGTTAGTTTTTGTTCAAGCATTTATTTAACTTATCTTGTCCAGTTTTGAATTATTTAGGCAAACATATTGTTTAACTCGTTTATGCATCGTACGTCCTGGCAATATCATCACGTTCGATTTTCCAGACTTATGGCGCCATGGGAATGGTTTTACTCTTAAGTGTTGAATCTTTGTCTTCTGTAGCCGAAAGGTGTGCTGTGATTTTATTATTTGAATTTCTCGGATAAAAACAGTCATGCCCTCGACAATGTAAATAACCCAAGCAAATTTTGCTTTGTCTGTGGCTGTTTCATAACAACAACATAACAACGAACAATTACAACAGACCTTAAAAAAATATACAATATGTATTTTGGTTGTCCTTTAGGTGACCAAGATAAAGCATGGACTCCTCATCAGATTTTTTCATCTTGTTCAAACGGATTCCCCGCGATTGGTTAATAAAAACAGAGCTTCAAAGGCCGTTTTGCTATAGCCCATGTATAATGGAGGGAAACCAAAGAGATCATTCATGAAGACTGTTATTTTGTGTATGTGAATTCTACAAGGGTTTTCTGACAAAAAGCAAAGCACCATATTGTATATCCAAACGCTTGATTCGGCAGCGTAAACCAGTACAACATAATGAATCAACTGCCCATTCCAACTCCGCCTTCTATGATGGGACTAGCTTTCGTATTGCAGATTCAATGATTGATGAAGAAAGCAGCAGTTGTGGCCATTACTCGGACGGTCGATAGATCCAGATTAACACGATAGAAGAAAGCCATTTTTGAGACAAATCTATTTTTCTCGAACAGTTGATTGAGTCTGTTAGAGACTTATCTCTATCGAAAGAGAAAGCAGAATTTCTCGCCTCAAGACTAAAGGAGAAAAAATTTTACTTGAGGAAAATGTTCGCATCAGTTACTACCGAAAGAGGAATTTTAACTTAGCAGCATACTTTACTGTAGATGGTCCTCTTTGTTATTGCCACGATATAGATGGATTATTCTTTGGTTTGTCTCAGACGCATATAGCATCTGAGTGGCTTCTCTTTATAGATTCATCTCAAAGAAGTCTGAAAGCAGTTCTTTTGCTTCTAATGGTAATGTAAGCCATCTATCCCCCATAGCCGGCATTCGGTCGCATCTAAAAAAACCATATGAACAATATGGATAAATTGCGTTAAAGCAGCCAAATGTCAGCGTCATGCATGAAATCATCTGCGGGATCTAAACCAAGTTATAGGCATAGTTATATTTGAATGGGCAAGCTGGATGTTACATAAATATTGTTGCTTTCTTTGTCTCTGGGACAATCGTGCTCTAATGAACACTATGTTTAACGTGATTGGTGCTCTCTAAGGACTATCATATGTTCCCCAAAAAACAAGCAGTGTCCAGTCTGGTCTGTTCCCTTGGTTGATCCCCAAAAAATCTTTCTACCACCACTCCACATTAAACTTGGTTTAATGAAGAATTTTGTTAAAGCAATGGGGAGAGTGAATTCAGAGGTGTTCAGATACCTTTCCCAGAAATTTCCGAAAGTACAGCAAAATTGAAGGAGTAAATTTTTGTTGGACCACAAATCAGGGAGGTTTTAAAAGGGATGGATTTTGAAAAGGCTCTCGGTCCTCTTAAATTGAAAGCGTGGCTTTCTTTCAAATGGATTTGCAAAAACTTTCTTGGAAATAACAAGTCTTCTGTTCTGAATATAAAAGTGGTATTGAGAACCTTCTTGATGCTTATAAAGAAATGGATTGTCGCATGTCTTTGAAAATGCATTTCCTTCATTCCCATCTAAACTTTTTTTCCCAATGATCTGGTGCAGTAGTGACGCAACGGCAGGGAAGGCACTTCAATCAGACATTAAGACTATGAAACTCGCATATCCAAAGTATTTGGACACCGAAAGCATGATGGTTGGACCATTGATAAGATGGCTATAGCGATAGTCAGTTGAAAATCCAGAGCCAAACTTTAGTTTAAAGAATCACATAATCCAAACGCTTTTAAGGCTTTTTTGTCTGAGTTAATTTTATTATCAGCACGACGAATAGTATGCGCGCGTATAAATGTGAGTAGTTCTTCACAGTACTATCTCTGGTATGTAGTACCTATAGTGTAACTTCACTGATAGCAGTATTTATGTTATTGACTCGAGTGACCTATGAGAGATATGTTTCGATAACTATGATACGAGATGCGTTACATGTTCCTGAGTATATGATTAGATGTTCGATGGTACTAGACTACATCAGTGAGATGAATGGACTTTGTAGTTGCTGCTGGTTTGGCAACGTGTATCGCGGACGAATTTCATTAGAGATGAACATTGTTATACCATGCAGTATCTCGATAGATCTCAATTCTCAGATACATATTTAATCATTGATCAAGACTTAAGTTCACATCTGCTTATCTTAGCTCGTCAGCGTTAGTATTAGAACACACTCTATCTTGAGCGAGTAGTAATTATGAGAGAGTATATTATGAACTATGTTCGAGAACTCGATACCTCATAGCATGTAACGGCCGTGAGCTCAGTCAGGTGTATACTGAGAACGTGTCGATACACGTAGTCGATTCTTACACGTTACTGGATTTCCGTATTAGTAGCAGATCGACAGTTTAGACCACATGAGTCGACAGAAAGCATCGTAACCGGTTGCGTAGATGAATTAAGATATTGCATAAGCTGACAGTAAGAAACACCAGTATATAGCGTCGTGTTAAGTATGATTGTAAGTTGTTGTTGATCACTCGTGACATTGACGACAGAGTGTGAGGACTTAGATCGTTAATAGTCGTATATAGCGCATTAATCGCGTGCACAGTGGTCTTAGCAACGGACGCTGCGTTCGGACGCTCACGATGAGGAGGAGCACCGTGCGACCTTCGAGGTGCCGCGTTACTCGCGCCTCGCACAATTGGATTCAGAAATGTGGAGTGCCAGAGAGAGAGATCTACTCTGCTCCTAATGTATACAAAGCTCGAAATAACAATGTGAGCGTCAGTTGCGTAGAATGTGTATCAGTTAATAGTCTGGAGACTCAGGAAGTAGTGTGATGACAATGAGACTATACTTAGAAGTAGAGAGGACAGATGTGAATCGCTATGGATGAACTACGCAGTGAGTGTTAGAGTTCTTCAGTGTGAATGATCTTTGGTCTGATACATAGTATAGCTATACTTAGGGTCGCGACTAATTGATGATAGCAGTATTTGATCGTGCGATTCAGTGGTATCTTAGTTCTATGCGTGCAGCCGTAGGATTACTGCAGCTTAATTTGATGTATTAGTCTATCTGTTCTCTATCATGATACCTCTGTGGGTATGTTTATAGCGCGCGTTAGTAGTCGGTTGATTGTAGAGCAGTCTGCATGCATGCGCGAGATGTCGTGATACGAGTAAGCTGCACACGTAATAGTCGTAGTAGCAGCTCTCTTCGAGCAGGAGAGTGACCGTTGTCAAGCGGAGCTCGTGATATCGATTTATGGCAGTGTTACGTCGCTCGTCAGCTCGAGATTGCGCAGTTACTGATATATACGGGTAAGATGTAACGTCGTGAGATATTGTGTAGCACAGCTATGATGATGCTAGATACTGTTGAGCCTGCTCGAGTTACTAATCGCTATACTGAGCATCACTGCTTATCCATTTCTTGCGTATATCTCATATATGGTACAGTCTGCCGCAGATCTAATGATTGCGTGTGTAATACAGTAGTATGACGTAGGCTGATCTGGACGTGCTACGCGACGAGTTGTGAGCATGCGATAATGATCGACTTATGCGTATCTCTGAGCTCGAGTTCATATGTTAATATGTGTCGTAATTCGTTGAATGCGAGGTACAGCGTGGGATTAGTGCTACGTGAGATGACGTAGCGATTATACTGTGACTTCAGTGGATAATATGCGTTACTATCTTGGTAACACTGAGGTGCTAGCATATAGTGAGATTACAGGTGTATCGTCACAGTGTAGTGAGTGAGTTAGAGTGTCTAACCATAGTGTAGGTGTCTCTGTGAGATACTACTTATCGTCAGTGTTGCGGTGATGAGCTTAAGCGTCGAGGATCATGTACCGTCTGCTCTGTGATGCACTGCGGTCGTGGAGTGAGTACATTCAGATATAAATCTGAGTGATGAGGTATGTTATAATAGTCATACTCGATAGATAGGTACTTATTGATAGTGGCTACGGTCGCAGTAGCGATCACGATAACACGATTCAGGGAGAGTGCTCGGAATGGTGCGCTCTGTCATACTAGTGTGCAGAGACGCGTAGCTTCGCCAGTAGTCACTGAATAGACTTTCACACTACACTTATACGACGAACATGTCATTTGACGTCGCAATTTCAGATGATGCGCTATACTAGATGTCATGTAGACAGACCACTCGCACGTGATGTGAGTCGCGTCTCAGAATTGACGATAGAGTGTCGTTAGTAGAGAACGCATCTGCGTCATATTCGCACTTGGAATATGATGACTGTGAGATCTAGTTCGACATATATACTTTAGATTCATTATACATATGATGTCAAGGTGGATCGATCTGGCGATAGCAGAGTGCTTTACACAGCCAGATACCCAAACCATCCACATGCATTAATAATTAAGTTATGGTCACATCACACATGCAGTCTTAACATTAATAACTACTGTAACTAAAAACCCCCCAATTTGGCTTCGTCTAAATATATTATAAGATACCCCAACCCATCCATATACCCATCCAACCTTTTCTTAAATGTTGTGTAATCGAAGTCACACTCAACAACCTCCGGTGGCAAACCATTCCAAAAATTTAACAACTCTATTACTGAATGCATGTTTTCCTTATATCAAAGGATGGCATGCTTTCTGTCTTATGTTTTCTATTATGCCCCCTGGTCACGACCTGTCATGCTCTACTATGGAAAAATTTGTTTGGTCTCTTGTATTATCAGTAGATGTAAATATTTTGTAGACTTGTATCATGTCCCCATCTGAGAAATCGCCTTTCTACAGAAACATTCTAACGTCCTTCAGGCTCTCCTCTAGCTTAATTGCGCCTCAACCCAAGAAAAACATCCGTTGTTGCTTCCTACGTTGCACTCTCCTCTAGCATATGTAAGTCTTTCTTTAAATAAATATGGGGCCCAAACTTGTGCACAAATACTTCTATACTGGCCCTAACATGGCTATTATACAGTTTACTTATTACTTTCTTGCTCTTGTAAACAACATTGCGATTAATTATGCCCAGCATCTTATTAGCTTATTCATAGCTTCCAACACTGATTAGCCTAACTTTGAAATTACTGCTTAATAATCACACTAAATCTTTTTCTTGTCGCATCAGACTCAAACCTAATCCCCATTCAAATCGTAGTTAAAACTTTTATTTGAGTAACCTGGTGAAGAACCTTACACTTTTTACCATTAAAATTCATTTGCCACTTATCTGCCCACCCAAGAGTTTATCAAGATCATTTTGAATCCTTTAAATGCACTCACTATACACCTCATCTACATGACCGTGGTTATAATTCCATCTGCAACTTGACTTATCAGCATTCTGTCTGGTCTAATATAATATAATATATAAAATATATATTATATATATATTTATATATTTATAATACACTATTTTTATATATATATATATATATATATATATATATATATATATATATATATAGTATATAGTATACTATATATATATATATTAGTATATATATAACGGTATATAGTATATATAATACTCTACATACTATATATATATATATAATATATACTACTACTATAGTATTATACATATATTATCATCTATAGTATATATATATATATATACTTATATAATATATATATATATATATATATTATATACGGTATATATATATATATATACTATATATTAATAATTATATATAATATATATATATATATATATATTTATATATATATAATACTATAGACAGCGACTTGAAATCGAATCGGAATCGGAATCGGCAAACTTGTACCGATATCGGTATCGGAATCGGCATCGGCTGGAAATTTGGAATCGGTGCATCACTAATTATATATATATATCATATATATGATAATTATTATATTATATATATATAGTAACGTATATATATTAAGTACTGTATATATATATATATATATTGTTAGTTAGTATATACGCGTAATAATAAGTATATGTTATATAATATATTATATTACCATATAATATATTATATATAATATATCTTAATATAAGGATTGATTATATATATATATATTATATATATTATATCTATATATATTAATTATAATAAAATATATACTATAAATATATATTTATATTATATATATATATATATATATATAATATATATATAAATATATATAGTATATATATATATTATATTATATAATTTTAGTATATATATTATATATATAATATATATTATATATATATACATATATATTATATATATCTATATATTTATATATTATACTTTATAAAATTTTAATGTAAATTAAGACATTAGTATATATTGTTTTATTAATAATCGTAATATATTGATACATATCAGATTAGTAGAGTGACATAGATATATCATATATATAGTAGTAGATATAATGTATATATATAAATAGATAAATATATGTATATACTATGAGCTAATAGGCTATACTACTTAGTATATACTTGAATATCAATTTTAGTAGATGCTGTAATATACGTATCTCGGTAAATATTAATAGAGATATAAGTATATATATATATATGAAGATATATAGTAAATATACTATAGTATATATGCGTATATTAGATATATCTTACCCTGAGTCCGCAGCCATAGCTGCTGAGCAAGTTGTTTCATCTTGCTTCTTGTCATGTTACATCGATCACCTGACGTTAAAATTAACAGACAGCATCTTTGAGAGGACATTTAGAAGGATTTTGAAGCGACACGCTACCTTTCCGAATTGCAATGACGCGTTGTAGGTGTTGCTTGTTCGGTACGGGAGGGTCAGGCTAAAAATTATGTAAAACATCTAGTATAAATGAGACATTTGGCATGTAATCATCTTTATTATGACAAGTATTGAAAGGACACATGAAAAGAATTATTCTCTACTAAGTAAAAGTTTGTTTAATTGAAATATTGCAAATAAGTCATACCAAAAAGTAGTGCAAATTATTACTTTGAAAAATACAAACACTGTAATAAATAAATACTCACATAATCTTCTTACAATGACGCCTCTCTACGTCTTTGCCACTATGCTTTAATAAATCTGTTATAATTCCTGTTTACCTATATATAATATATATATATATATATATATACTATATATATATATATAATATATTATATATATATATATAGTATACTATTATAATATATATATATATATATATATATATAATATATATATATACTATGATGTATATATAGCGTTTGTTAGGGTGTGCCTGTCAGGTTGCTACTCCTCCTAAATCTTCTCCAACATCTTTGTCCTTCAATCTTCATTCTTCTCTACTTCCTCTATATCCTGCCTCTCCGTTTGTACAGCCTGCCGCCACACATTCCATCCATCTCTTTCTCGTCTTCCTGCTGGTCTCCTCCCTTCCTGGTCTCAATCCATCAATCTCTGCTCATCTTTCCCCTTCTCCTATATGATTTCAAGTGAACAAACCGCATCTAACTGATCGTACTCTCCACGCATTCCAAAAACAGGTTCACTCCCAAGTCTCTCCTCATCAGATCGCTCCTCATTCTGTCTCTCTCAAAGATATGCCTCTAATGATTCTAAGCACCCTCAGCTCTGCAGCTTTTATTTTGATTTTTTTTTGTACCGGTATTCATTGTTCAGCATTCAGTCCATCAACATATCGGGTCTCAGATTGTTTTAAAATATTAATAATTTAACCTCTGTTAGTATCCCCTCTCTCACTTTTGCATAACGGTCAATAACATTCCCAGCATTCTGTGAGATTTCCAATTTTCCCTTCAACTCGTCCATCTTGTCTCCTTGATCATCAATACCATACACAAATACTTAAATCTATTCTCTTGTTTAAGCCTTGTATCTTCAATGTTCACTTCTTTCTCTTCCCTCTCTTGCAATCACCATTATTTCCGGATTTCTCTCTCTGTTTATTCTCAATGACATATATGATTCAGTACATCATTTCACCTTCAAGAGCTTTGCAGTCTTGAGCCCTGATGTTATCCTCGTCGGCAATCATCCGCATAAACACTTGCGCTACCTATTTCCCTTTTGCATATCCTTTTAAGACAACTGTCCAGGTAAAGTGCAAAGAGCAATGGCGACAGTACACTTCCCTTTCTAACCCCCGTTCTCACTTCAAACCACTTCTCTTTTTTCCTGTTTCCCTAACCATATTTAATGATTTTCGTACAAACTTTTAATGGCTGCTATCAGGCTTTCTGGTATGGCATACAACGGATTTTCTAATGCTCTCCACAGTTTCTCCCTATTTATTCTGTTGAATGCCTTTTCTAAGTCTATGAATGCAGCATACGCCTTCCCATTCCACTCTATGATTTTCTCTGTTAGCATCTTAATGTAAAAATTAGGTCAGTACTACTTTTCCCTGGTCTGAAATCATGCTGCCATTTTCCAATCTTGTCCTCAACCTCCATCCTCAATTTATTTTCTAAGATCCTATCATATATTTTACTAATCTCCACAACCTCCACTAACAATACTATTCTTCTATAATTTCCGCATATTCTTCTATCTCCCTTCTTATGTATCGGACAGATTATTGCTTTCCTCCATTCTGTTAGTATTTTTCCTTCTTTCCATACTTGGTTTAACAGTCTTAGTAGTAAGTATGACAAATCCCAATTAATGGGGGGGGGGGGCGCGGCGCCCCCTGTACTCAGGAAAGACGGTGAGCGTTTTTTCGGGTTCCCCCAAGGGGGGGCTATCTTTTACTGTACATTTCATGTACGCCGTTTTACCCTGTGGGGTCGCTCCCCCCGGGAACCTATATTTCCATGTACGTGCGTGAGTACATATGCGCGCGAGGCATATGTGATACAACACACGCATGTTTTGTTTTTTCCCGCTTACCACCTTTGTTCGTATTTACCCTACCCGAGTTACTAAACGCATGTGCGCCGGTAGCCGCGCACATGGTTTACTAACCCAAGCGCGCTGCACATGAGCTACTTACTTACATGAGCTACTTACTTTCATGAGCTACTTACTTACACGAGCTACTTAGCACACCCCTACCCCCCCTTTGTTCGCGTTAAGTACGGATTAAGTACAAACTGAAGTGGATTAACGTACACTTGGAAAGTGTACGTTAACGTTCGTTGGTTTTCCCGCGCACTGGTTCCGGATGGCACCTTCCGGGACCGCGCCCGTTCGATATTTGGCTGGCACACCCCGTCCGCGTCGACGCCCGCGTGGCTCGCTCGCTCGAATACTCCAGTGACGTGCGTGACGCTCGCTCGCGAGCCGTCATACCAACACTTATCATATCTGGGATCGAATGGCTGCTGTTTGCAGCCGAGATACGAGTCCCTGCGATCGCTGAGTCCAAGACTTCGCGTCTTACTCCATTGTGCTAAGCCTCAGTGAAATGAGATTGGATTTGATTTTGAAGTATTTTTTTGAGAGGAGGGCTCGCGTGAGTATAATAATAATATAATAATAATATATCAATAATAATAAGTAATAATAATAATATATATATATTTAGTATATATATATAATATATATATGATATATATATTATATATTATATATATATATATATGTATATATCATATATATAATGTTTATATAGTATGTTTATTTATATTATATATATATATATATATATATATATATATATATATATATATATATATATATATATATATATATATATATATATATATATATATATGGGGAAGGAGAAAAAAAAAAAAGAAAAAGAAGAAAACACAAAAAGGAGAAAAAGAAGAAAAAGAAGAGAAAAAGAAGAAAAAAAAAATTGGAGAAAAGGAGAAGCCATTATAGTGCTTTGCGTTTGGGTCGATGTTATCTCCACATTCGTGGTTAAGAACAGTTATCTTATCAGCTTAAGCAGTTATTTATTGTCATAAGCCGAATTATACACACATATATATTATTATTATTTATTATTTTACTATACAGAAGCCAAAGTGATTTTATGTTAGAGACGTGCTAAAACAAAGTGTTTTGATTATACATGTAAGTAATATATATATATATATATATATATATATATATATATATATATATATATATATAATATATATATATATATATATATATATATATATATATATATATATATATAAGAAGATGACGCATTTAGTAGCTTTCCTGATAAGAAAAAGGAGAAGCGAGACTTCATTCTTATCTTCTTCAAATCCAGACGCATTCGCGTCTCGTTATTATCTATACTAGATTAGTGAAAAGTTGATATTGTAAGGGCATATATATATATATATATATATATATATATATATATATATATATATATATATATATATATATATATATATATATATATATATATATATATATATATATATATATATACGTGTTTTTTAGTGACCGTGAGGACGTAAAGGCGTTGCGCCAGGAGGGGTCCTCCGCTCGTCCCCCTCCTGGCGATACGTCTTTACGTCTTTACGTCTTTACGTCTTTACGTCTTTACGTCTTTACGTCTTTAGGGTATGTAAAAACGTGTTTTTTACTACCCCTAAGGACGTAAAGACGTTGCGCAGGCTGTGGGGTGATGGGGTCCCCCCACACCACCCCTCAGAGCGCAACGTCTTCATGTCCTTACGCCTTTACGTCTTTACTGTCACAACATCAATTTTTGTTTATTAAACATGGAATGTAACATTAACAGTTGAACATTTGAAGAGTATGGATGTGGGTAAATTCATGTTCCGTAGTCCGGCTACTTGTATGGCATCAGGTCCTACAGGATGTGGGAAAACCTTTCTGTTGTTAAATATATTGAGAGAGACGGAAATTTTCGAGCAGCGGCCCTCACTGATAATATGGTGTTATAATGTTTACCAGGAAAAATTTAACGAATATAAAGATGTAATTCATTTTCACGAAGGAATATACGATGTCAAAGCACTAGACAATATACAAGGGCATAAAATCATTGTATTAGACGATTTAATGCATAAATTGAACGAGGAGATAGCTGAAACGTTTACAGTATATTACATCATTTAAATATCTCTGTATTTTTCATTACACAGAACATTTTTCATCAGAATAAATACATGAGAGATGTATCTTTAAACACTCAATATCTAATCCTGTTCGGTCAAAGAAGAGATATGAGAGTCAGATCAATGTATTAGGTACTCAGATGTTCCCTATGAGGAGGAAAGAGTTTCTGAAAGTATATAAAGAAGTTACATCTATCCCGCATGGTTACTTAATGTGCGAACTTCATCCTAAAAACACATTACAGAGTTCTGCTCCGCACCAACATTCTCCCCCCCGAAATAGAAACGGTATACATTCCTGAATAATGAGTAAACTCTAGTTGTTAAGTATCTACCTCTTTATAAAAAAAATTTAAAAAGCTGAAAAACAGCTGAAAAACGTAAACTATCAGAGAGGATGAGAATTCAATCCAGTGTGTATGTGAAGTCTTTTTAAATCTTATAAAAGGAAATGTTCCTTAAAACAGACTCAGAAGGTAAAGTTGCGACGACCATAAAAAATCATTAAAAACTTGCCATAACGTGAAAAATCTTTAGAAATAAAAAGAAAGTTACTGCAGAAAAGGAGGTGGTGGGTATTCTACGCCGTTGCTCTGTCTCAGTCATAGCTATATTGAGTTATCCAAGTGGATATCCGGATAATGAAGAAGGTGGCTGTATTGCCCATACAACGAGTATGGAGAGAATGACAGTAAATACCATAAACACCCTGACCAAAATACCAGCCATCACACCGAACCACTCCTGTATCATTCATCAACAGTCACCGTCCCGTCGATCCCACATTTTTCAGAATGATACAGTTTTCATATCAGCAACCAATGTCCCTCAAGTTTATCATGATCCTAGAAGTTGAACCGATAAACACCTTATGAGAAAGACGTGTACAGGATATAAATTCGGACATTAACACTCATAGAAAAACGTGCCTTATATCGAAGCTGTGCAAGAAAATTAAATTAGATCTAAAGACTTACATCTACGTATAGGCTTAGATAATTCGAATCCGGATGATTCGAATCTATCAATGGATGTAAAACCTGAAGTGAAAATCGAAGATAGTTTCAAAAATATCCTTGAGGAGAGTTTACCAGTTAAGAGTCGTAAACCAGGAGTAGCTCTATATAATATTTTAAAAGATCAATTATCGTGGAATGAACTAGGCCAGATCATCATAGATGATGAAATTGTTAAAGGGTCGAATATTGTGGATTTGATAGCGGATCTCTCACGTGATTGGAAAAAAGGACCTGTAAAGGGGTGGTCTAACATCAAAGAGGAGCTTCAGACTATTAATTTTCCACGTAGTTTAATCTTGAATACGCGTAGATTAGCAGACATGGATAACATTCCCGAGACACCGAGACCCAATTCTAGTCCTTCAGGGTCATCTTACGCTTCAGCATACATTTAAACGTAAATAAACAGAGCGGTATAAGACAAAGTGCCTTACAAACTAAACATAAACTGGGATCTAACTGCACCTGACTTGCTCATTATATTTTTCATATATATATATACTACTATATATATATATTATATATTTATACTTTCACTAATATATATTATATATATATATATATTATATATATATCTACTATATATATATATATACCTACTATATATAGTATATATATATATAAGTTTGTTTATCTGGATTAAATAAATATACGCCATTTTAATAATTTTTTGACATATGTGCTATATACTATATATATTATTATAATATATATATATATATAGTAGTTATACTATCTATATATATATAGTATAATTATTATATACTATAATATAATATATTGTCAGTATTTGCAAACAATGGGTCAAAGGCTCTGGTTGATAAGTATTACTACTGTGTGAAAGAACCTAATAGTTTTGGTGGATTCAATAGATTCGCATCAAAATTTCAAGGAGCAGACAAAAAAGAACTGAAAGAACACTTAGAGGGTGAAGAGGCGTTCACTCTACATAAACCCATTCGTAGAAAATTTCCAACACGGAAAACCATAGCCCATCACCTCGATAATGTTTGGCAGTTAGATTTAACTGAAATGATTAAATACAGCTCTTATAACAACGGCTACCAATACATACTTTTCACTATCGATGTTTACTCTAGATACTTATGGTTAAAGGCCTTAAAAGACAAGAGATCCCAGACAGTGGCTGATGCAGTACGTGAAATTATAAGGGACGATAATAGATATCCTAATTTGGTGTGCACGGATAGAGGGAGCGAATTTCTTGGGAGAGAGTTTCAAGAAATTATTATCGAATACGATATAGGTTATTATAACATATTCTCCGTTAATAAAGCGGCTATTGTAGAAAGAGTACAGAGTACGATCAAAGAGCGTATGCCATCGATACTTTACTAAGATGAATACTTTTAAGTATATTGACATACTGGAGGATCTAGCTTATTCTTATAACAGATCTTTCCATAGAACTATAAAGACAACTCCTTTAGAAATGTTAAATATGAAACCTATGTTACAGCGGAACCTGAAAGTATGTAAAATTAAAGATAAATCGGGAATTAATGTGAATGATTATGTAAGGGTGTCTAGATCTGATGAACGTTTCAGAAAAGGATACGAAGCTGGCTGGTCGAGAGAAGTTTTTAAAGTGGATAGTATAAGAGATTTTCCTTTCGAAGGCTTAAATTATACTATCTCAAAGACTTAGATGGGGAACCCATAAAAGGAGGATTTTATAAACAAGAAATACAGAAAATACGATTCGATCCTGAGAGTAATGTATATAAAATAGAAAAAATATTAGGCTCAAAGGGTAGAGGTAGAAATAAACAGTATCTGGTGAAATGGGTGGGGTACCCTGATAAGTTTAATTCATATATAAAAGCTAGTGAAATTGAGAAACATTAACCATTTATAGTTGTAACCATGGAGAGTGTAGATCATTTCTATTTAACTCTACCATCTTCAGCGTCGATGGATCTACATCCTGATAATAAACTATCGGATTTCACAACTGAATTAATGAATCCTATTCAGCTTGAAAGAGGAATGTATGAAGTAGGTTTATGCGAAATGATATTAGACGCTAATATTGAGAATCTCCCACAGACACGTCACTGGATAATGATATATAGAGATCCCGAGTATGTAAAAACTACATTAAAAATAACAAACATCAGTGAATTAAAAAGCACTAAGCTGAAAGATAAAGAATATTTCTATGAGAAATATGTGTTAAAACGGGATACTACAGAACAGTTCCGGATATTTATAGTTATTTAAACACACAACTTGCTACAAGTAAGATATGTAAGGATTTAATATTCATCACTAATATACGATTAGGAGAAGACAGGGTGTCTGTCACACTAAGGTCTACATTGAGTGCGAACTTGAAAGACTCCTCATTGTTTATCATCAGGCGATCGGATTGGTTTAGAATATGTACATACGAGCTCGACGAGGTAATAGATCATGGTACAAATAATAACCCTAATGAAACTGCCTTCTCACTCAATTTTGTATGTATACCTTCAGAGATGTTACAAGATCAGGGGATGGCATACATTTACACCGATATAGTTGAACATCAGTATGTAGGAAACACTAAAGCGCCCCTTAATTGAGGTGGTTCCGTTTCCTAAAATGAGAAAGTTTATAACCTTTCCAATGCTAACTTACTTACGCTGAGCTAGCTCGCATTTTGGCCTGTGCGTATGCATTAAAGGATGTGGAAGGAAGCGAGTCATATCCACTCACTGACGGGACGCTGTCTGTTCGTTAAAAGTTCACATTAGAAAGAAGCAGCCATATTAACTACAATATGATGAACTATTTATTAAACAGAGTTGCGATATTAGGAAAACTTCAAGAAATAGTAGGGAGTGTAAGGATATATATAAGTAACGGCTTAGGTTATATTTTTTCATTCATCAACTTACTCTCACAGTGTAGAGATAGTATAAAACAGAAGTTCCTGTAATAATGGAGGGTGATAGAGTGTTTATTGGGTCGAAATTACAGCGAGGATACGGTCTGGGTGGATTTTTTGCAAAATTATGGAGAAGCGCATTGCCTCTATTTAGAAGAGGAGGTGAATATATAGGTAAAAAAGCTATAAGAACAGGGGTGCATACTATACAAGATATAGCTGCCGGGGCTAATCCACGTACGTCCTTAAAAAGGCGGATTGCTGATGTTTCTGATGAGATGTTGGATGACGTCAAGCGCAAAATTAGGCGTAAGATGACGGGTCATGGCAAAGGACTCAAGAAAATTACAGCTAAGAAAAAGTTTAAAGCCAAGAGGGTTCTAAAGAAAAAATGCATCGATG
>JABUQX010033725.1:0-12500 GCA_015478945.1 Trachelipus rathkii
AAAAGAGAGATGAATTCACGTGACATTCTTGTACGAACCGATTTACCGCTTCGGCGATATAGATCATGATGAAAGGGAGTGTTGCAAAGATTTTGCCGCTTACGAATAGATGCTGGAGAGTTCAGTCATTGAAAAGCCATTTTGAAAGGGGAAGATAGAAAATTGCCAACATACCAACAGTTCAATTCAGATCAACAATCATTCTCTATGTGGTACTACATAAAGGAAAGCATCGTAATAAGGTAAAGGAAGCCTTCAAGTATAGGTGATAAGCAGAGAAACCGCTGATATTTCTGGGAAGGAACAATTTCCATAGTGTTGTGCTATTTCGACAAAGAGTCCCGATGAAGTAAAGAGGATTTATTGGCTGTAGAAACTGAAAGCGCTGACGCAAAAAAACCATTTGTGTGAAAGCCATGTGGACGGGATTTGTCACGCGGTACTGAAGAATCTGGATCCCGAGAAATGCGTGGGCTTGGGTTGATGGCTGTTCTCCGATGTACTGGCAAAGAAGAACGTGTCCAAGCAATATTGAGGAAAAAGAATAAAAAAGCAGATTCTTTTCATTGCTCTTCACACAAACAAAATTTAGATAGTAAATGATGTTGAACACAAACCAGAAATCCGCAATACTGTGGGACTATAAAGGACATTATTACGGTTTTTCGTGAGACGGTCTTGAGAAAAAAAATAATGCCAAACATCCCAACCTATGCAACAGATGGTCTGAACAAACACATGCATCAGAGGTTTAAAAACACTTGACAATAGTGCAAGAAATTGAGAAATCCTTTCCATTGAAGGAAATAACGCCACAAGAAAAAGCCTTTTCATGTTGCATTCAGCGGCATGTAAGTCGGTCATTCATCATGGCTATGATATTGAACGCGATTGATCGCGATGTTAGAGCCAGTTGTAAATGCCCCAATCTAAGAACCTTGGGATATCGTTCAAAAAACCTCGAGCACATTCAAAACATAGTGCAAATGGTTAGGCCATCGAATCGAAAGGTGAAGAAAAAAAATCATCGATAAAGTGTTAAAAGAAGTTAATGAAATCGCCGAGCAACTGGGACTTGATCTGAATATACCACGGATTTTTGGTAAGCAGCAGCAACCGCAGCAAACCATCCAGCAACAAATCCCACGTAGTTCTGGAGAAGATCCTTTCTAATAAGCTCTTATATTTTTATTAATTCTTTCTTGGAACATTCATTTTGCTCGATCAGCTACAGCGCTGCTTATGCATTGACAATGATTCTACATCTTTTCCACATGCTAACTCATACAATCGATGAGTTTAAAAGAAAAGACAGTCTTCATTTTATCACGTTTTACCAACTTAGAAGACAATGGAAGAAGAACTAGAACTTTGGTACAAAATTTGTGAAGGACAATAAACTGAGTAGTGAAGAACTAAACAGATCTTGTGTTCGTCCCAAGTCTTAAAGGAGACTGAAAACATTCTCGCGTCGAACGAAAAAAGCATTTTTTGTTTGGATGATACTACTTCGCCCAACATTGCCACGCACCAGTACAAGTAGAGCACCTTCAGTACACTGCTGAAGGATCAAGATTGGATGTGCGAAGTACATCGGAGGCGACAGGTTAAACGGAACTGCTGGAGATCAGTGAACACAGAAATAATTTGTGTTTGACAATTATTATTATTTTTATTCAACATAGTTGATAAATTTGCATTGAACCCAAGGAATACTTTTTTAAATAATATCAATTTGCAA
Source organism: Trachelipus rathkii (assembly GCA_015478945.1). NCBI lineage: Eukaryota > Metazoa > Arthropoda > Malacostraca > Isopoda > Trachelipodidae > Trachelipus > Trachelipus rathkii. The sequence continues at coordinate 1,742 of JABUQX010033725.1, forward strand.
CTGCTCTATAATGTGAATTTTCCATCATTGGATATTGTATTTGATATTCTATTGTTTTAAAAATAAAATAAATTGTTTTAAAATATAAAGTCATATTAATTATCCATACAAATTTCTGTAGTTTTTATTGTCTCTTTCTTTGTTATATAATATATATATATATATATATTATATATAGTATATATATATATATATATATATAATATATATATATATATATTATATAATATATATATATAATGATATATTATATATATATATATATATAATATATAATATATATAGCTTATATAATTTAAAGCTGCCCCTCCCTAGTTGGAAGCTGGCGATCGCCCATGTATATATATATTATATATATATATATATTAATATATATATATACTATACTATATATATATAATAATAACTTATAATATAATATTAATATATATATAATATATATATATATTATCTATAATAATATATATGTTAAAATTTTAATCTTTAACGCAAATAGAATTTAATTACGGATACTGCCAAAGTTTGCTATAGAAAATAGAATTTTAATTACAATCACTGCACAAAAAGGGTAATTCCCTGAATCCATTATAATTATAAAATAATTAAAAAATTATAGAAGTAATGATAAAAATTAGCCATCATCTTTGGAGCGTTATGCGACTCCCATGCTTTGCAAACTTTAATGGTGATGGACAGGAGACATTCATAGAAAGGACCCTGAATTCGTTCTATTGAGTACATATTTTAAAGAAATGATGCTATTTGATCGTAAGCATGAAGCATCCTTGTGTTTGAAAGATTTTGTCTCTCATCGGGGATGTTTAGAGGCGAGTAACCTCCCTTCCTCCGCTCTAAAGTAGTAGGCAAGTTTGTTGTTTCGGAAAGTCCGATTGACATTTGAAGCTGTCCCCAACCAATTTTTAGAGATGGAAACTATCTACATATGGCTGATATTTCTTAAACATAAATATGAGATATGTATGAGACGTTGAAATAATTAATAGAGCCAATAGGATTTTGTAGCTTATAGTTTTTAAACCATAATAAACAGTCGTAATAAAGGCTAATAGCAAATGTTAACCTAAGGTAATTTGATTCGAATAGATAGGGAGACGAAATAAGTTCCTAAATGTCTTGTAAATGAAAGCATTCGCCTAAGCTATTAATTTATGGGCAGAATAAAGATTCTAAAAAATGACTCGAACGTATTCGATTTGAACTATTGAGATTCTTGGGTATAACTGGCATGTTCTTAAAAATGACCCGAATACTTTCTAGAATTTGTCAATTAAGATTCTAATATTTGAGATAGATAAAGAAAATGTTTCTATAAGACAATTCTTAATTAGATTTGAAAGCACTCGATATAGGTAAGTGAAGCCTGAAGTTTCAGGTAAAAAAGCACGACTAATAAAAATTATACGAAATGAAGCCCAATCGAATGCATTTGGAATTTGTCACAAAAGACGCATTCCTAATTGAAATTTGATATTTAAATAGACTTGTAAAGTTAAACCTTGATATTAAGGAAGCTCACAAAATACTTACAAGATCTGGAGAATTTATGAAACAAACCTAGGCATCCACGATGATAGCTGATAGATCCTTAAGATTGCAGTTACTTGAGAACTGCTGCAATAACTACTTATGTTTCGTTAATGCAAATAAGGAGGACCTTCTCAAACATCAAAAGTGTTGCTATGGCATTCGAAAACCTAATTGATCTAGAAGATTAATGAGAGGGATTAGGTATTATAGAATATAAACAAATTAGGCCGTTTTGAATAAAATTAGGTTTATTTTAAAGCCGGATGACTAGATTTTTCCAGCGCTCTATTCCTATCCGCTTGATATGCGGACTGGGATAATTTAAGTTAAAATGAAAAGCACTAACACATCGTTAGGACAAGATTTAAGTGCCTAAGCGATAGAAACTCGACCTATAGTCGAAAGATGCTTTTAATAAAAACTCGATCGCTCGAGCTTAAAAGGTAGTAACTGGTCGTACAAGTTTCACAGTAGTACTAGTCGTACGAGCTTTCAATAGTAAATTGAATAGCTTTTAGAAGCTTTCTTAAATAATGCCTTTGAAAAATGGAGTTAAAACCCTCTCCCCATTTTTGACATATATTTGAAACGATGTATTTGAATTACAGTTTCTAAATTGAACTTTTATGTGCGAGAATTTTTATATAATAATATATATTATAATATATATATAATATATATATATATAATATATATATATAATAGTATATATATATATAATATAGAGTATATATATATATAATATATTATATATATATATATATATATTGATTCGACTGTCGCCGAGTGTGGACTCAGTGGAAACCAGAGGGAGGCGAAATAATAGAGAACCAGAATAAGGAGGACGAGGATTGGAAAAGAAGAAAGGATAGGTCAGAGGCGATCTATTGAAGAGATGAAAGTCCAATCTTTGAATCTGGCTGAGATTGTTTTAGAATGTTTGAGAGAGAGAGAGAGATGGAATGCGTTTGATTCAATCATGGTGGCTGGAGGTTTCAAGGAAAAAGAAAATTACGAATTTGGATTTTAAAAATGTAAAATTTTAAACATTTAAATTTATTTCATTTGTAATCTGGTTGGAGGAGCAACAAAATCTTTTTAAAAAAATTTCTTTTGGCTATCTGTGGAGTTAAATATAAAATATTAAGTTAGAAAAGAAAAAATTTAATTTACAAAATTGCAGAACGTGTAAATGCGTTTTCCCAAGTGAAATCGTCGAGTTATATGAAGAAAGTTTTCCAAACTTCTCTCCACTGGTAGCAAGGGGGCCTGGAAACCCCTTCTACACATTACTTCCGCGAAATGGTAGTGATATATCAGTTAAACAATACTAATAGTAAATAACAGTGATTTGGTGATATAAATGAACTAAATAATAATAATGTAATGAATAATTTTAATAATAATAAGTTTAGTAAATATAATTAATATTTAGTGAAATATATATATAAACATAGTAATAGTAATAACGAGTGAATTGTGGGATAAGATAATAAAAATACAGTGTAATATTAGTTAATGAAAAATTTTAATATAGTAAATAGTGGTAAATAAATTTAAATAATATTGTGAAAATTTGTGTAGGCTAACAATATAATATTAAAAAATAGTGCAGGTGATGCAGTGATAGTAGTGAAATGTACGTGGATAGTATAATAATAGTATGTGATATTATATTGTATATATAAGTTTGTAGTTTATATGTTATTTTAGGTACTATATGATAGTATGTATTATAATATATAGTATATATAATATAATATAATATATAATATATTTATAATATAAATATATATAATATAGTAATTAATATAATAATATATATATATATAATATATATTATCATTATATATAATTTTTTTAAATAATATGTTGATTTATATAAAAAAGCGCGCCGATAGCCTCAGTGTTAGAGGCACATCGCCCAACAAAGCGAGGGTCCCAGGTTCGCAAATGTCGGGTGTGAAGAATGTGAGCTATTCGCTTGCCTGGGGCTTTGGCTCCGCCGTGTCGAGCGTTAAATGAGTAACCTCCTCCTTGATAGGCTCTGCCCGTGAGTGATTGTGTGTTTATCTTGTAAAAAAAAAAAAAAAAAAAAAATATAGATATTAATAATATATTAATATATTATATATACGTATATATATATATATATATAATATATAATAATAATATATATATATATAATAAAATATATAAAAATATAATATATATTATATATATAGTATATATATATATATATATATCGAGTGTATTTTTATATGTAGAAATTTTAATATATCCAAGGGTTCCACTATTATATATATATATATAATATAATATATATATATATATATAAGTATATATATAATATATATATATATGTAAGTGTAATTAAGTCGCGAGATTACTAACTTTATGCGTTTTGGCTTTTGGGAGGTTGAGAGGCTTAAAAGGTTGGGAAGCTCTGTTCTAAAGGTATAAGAAAAATGTTGTCATCTTCCGACAAGAGGGAGAGATATTCTAAAGGCAGAGGAAAAGGTTACCTCTTTCACAGGAAGGAGATATTCAAAGGTAGAAAAAAAATGTTGCCTTTCAGCAGGAGAAAGAGAACAGAGCGATCTAAAGGTAAAGAAAAAAGGTTTGCCAGTTCTCCAACAGGAGGGAGAAAACAAAAATGAATTTAAAGGTTGAGAGAAAAGGTTGCCGTGCTACAACAGGAGGAAGAGATATTCTTAAGAGTAGAGTAAAAGGTTGCCATTCTCCTACAGGAGAATAAAAGGCTCTAAAGATAGAGGGAAAGGTTGCTTTTTCCTGTAGAGAGCAAGATCGATTTTAAAAGTAGAGGAAAAGGTTGCCGTTCTCCTACAGGAGAAATTGCAAGATTCTAAATTCAGAGAAAAGGGTTGCGCTTTTCTACAGGAGGAAGCGAGCAAGCGAGTTCCTAAAAGTAGAGGAAAAGGTTATCATTCCCCTACAGGAGAGAGAGAGAGAGGAGAGGACGAAGAGAGAGAAGAGAGAGAGAAGAGAGAGAGAGAGAGAGAGAGAGGAAGAGAGGAGAGAGAGAGAGAAAGAGAGAGAGAGAGAGAGAATGAGAGAGAGAGAAAGAGAGAGAGAGAGAGAGAGAAGAGAGAGAGAGAGAGAGAGTAGAGAGAGAGATGAGAGAGAGAGAGAGAGAGGGAGAGAGAGAAGAGAGGAGAGAGAGAGAGAGAGAGAGAGAGAGAGAGAGAGAGAGAGAGAGAGAGAGATTCTAAAAGTAGAAGAAAAGATTGCCAAACTCCTACAGGAGAGAAGTGAGAGTAAAAGATTCAAAATATGTAGAGGAAAAGTTTGTCGTTCTCCTACATGAGGAAGGAGAGCAAGAGATACTCTAAAGGCAGAGGAAAAAGTTAACAAACAAACGATATTAAAATTTAATCCTTTTATTATTATTAAAGTACGTTGTAATAATTGCAATTCTTTTAATATTCGACTAAGCTCATAGATTTCTAATGTGTGACCTGAATACTGGGATCTTCTCCCAGATGTTTTCTAACAGGAAGACTCTATTACAAAGCCCAGCGTTCTACCTAACCAACTACTATGGGAATCACCCCAATATCATTGGTGTTCCACATTCTTCTGATTTCGGGCTTAGGCCTTTGATATTTTATTTCCTTTTCTCTTTCGTAAGTGACCAAGTTATCATTAGGGAATCCCACCTCTATTGCATACACTTAATCTGTCTCCCTCTTCATCCTTTAACAAAGATGTCCTGGTCTATGTGGCTGACCTGTTACATTCTATCCGTATGGGAAACGAATCAAAAGTTAACAACCACCCCTCTCGTTTCTTTAATATCCGGGATTCATGCTTCCAATAATTGGCCGTATTCCTTTAATGTTATTTTGTAATTTTTGGAAACAATTTTACAGTGAATTGAATATCCTGCAGCTGGTGTTATGCCTTTCAGCTATATACATATATATATATATATATAGTAATATATATTTTATATAATATGATATATCATATAATATTATATATAATAATATATAATAAATTGTATAATATAATAATTATAATAATATAATATTATATATATATATATATATATAATATATATATCGGTTTAGCAGAGTCTGATATCCTGAAAGAGATTCTGTGTCCTGGTCACACACACTGCATTTATCGTTATGTTCTCTTTTTCTGTGAAATCTTGTTCTGAGTGCTCGGTCTTGAGCGACCATAATCTTTCTTCTTCCTGTAATCGTCCCATAGTGAATATCTCCACTGATTTTTCCTTATCCATATAACTTTCATCTACGATTCTCTTATATTCCTTTGTCATTGCCTGTTCTTCCCCTTGGTTTATGTTTTTCATTCCTCATTGCTTCAAATATATCTTTTAATTAATATTAGTCTTTTCATCCCATCTTCGGCCTCGCTCTATTCTAATGCTATTCACATTCATGTATAACGTTTTATTTTCAATTAGCGAAGTTGTTGTTGGCTTGTCACTTTCGTGTTGATACACTCATCGGAGGCATTTGTTTTCTGCCCTTTCCGGGTATTGCCCATCCCTATAACTTTTAATATATGTAATCTATCTCCACCAACCCCATACCACCTCCTCTCCGTTCTGTATACATTCTAGACAAGATCTGTAATTTGTAAATCATTTTAATAAATATATAAAGGAAAAGCTTGCCGTTCTCCTGCAGGAGGAAGAGGTATAGGAAAAAAGTTATCAAACTGACATTAAAATTTAATCCTTTATTATATTAAATATAAAAAAATTTGAAATAGATTGTAGCAACATGCATAATAATTATAGGTGCCGTTTCATACCCATATACAGGCTTAAATAGCATCATATTCACAATTCATTTTATATTAACAGAAAGGTTCTCGCGTCTACTAATATCAATTTAGAATGGAATCTGTCAATAAAAACTTCCTCCAACACCTCTCTATGGCGTTCTGAATATTTATTATTTTTTTTTTTTTTTTATTTTCTCCCATTTGGAGGGTTTTTTTTGAGACGAACGTGGTAAAACCTTGACCTTAAGGTTGTCTCTCTTATATTATCCACATCCCAGCACAAGTCTTAGGAGAGCAATGCTCTTCTTAATTACAATTTTGCTCAATTCTAAGCTGGCAACTGAAACTGGGAGCTTCTTAAGATGTTCGAGAAGACTTTTCTTGATTATTCCCAGTGTTCCCACCACTATTTACATGTCCTAACACGTGTTTTTTTAAGTTTTGTATTTGTAGTTGCACTCATAGATGCATTCAGAACCTTTTTGAGTTCATTCAGTTTACATTCATAGCTGCAGTCAGAACATTTAAATAAATTTTTTATTTTTTTTTTTTTTTTTTTTTTTTTTTTTTTTTTTTTTTTTTAATTCCACTCCTCAAAGGGAGGTATTTATCCCTCATCCGGGTCCAAACCTCAGACCAAAGGATGAGGGATTTTGTTTACCCCCAGCACCCCTGAACATGTGCCTGAAGTGCGTAGAATGGCACCCCATATCTTCCGCGGAGCCCACATGGATTCCCTCCAAGGCATGGACAACTCGCCATCCATGCACGCGTCACCCGAATTCTCATTCCGTTCGTCAGTACCCGGTCACCCCGAGCTGTTCAGATTCCTCGCCCGAGACACCGACCCGTCGGAACTGGTCCTGTTTTAAACCAGCCCAACAGCGTAAGCGAATCAGTTTGACGTACGGGGAATCGAACTTTCATTGCTCGGGGGACTAGCACCGAGAGACGAAAGAGAAGGATTCCGGGGAGAGGCAGATGCGCGGAAGAGGCACATCCAAAAACCCTGGGAAGGGTGGGAAGCATCCGCCTCTGGAAAACGGAAATGCCACCACACCACCCCAGTGCACCAAGAACCGGAGTTGCTGGTTTTTCTCCAGACCATTATATCAATTTCTCTCGAAATATTCGAGGTGTACGAAATTTTTTGATATTGATGATGGATACAGTGAACTGTGGCAAGCATTCCACCCACCTGACAGCCCACCTAATGTAGGGTCTGGTTTTTCAACTTGATGTTAGTTGTTTCTTCGCTCTAGGACACTGCAGGGCAGGGCAGTATACCCTGCCCAACAGTGTCCCAGAGAGCCCCCCCACCAACGACAAGGTAAACAACTGCGGGGGAGCATATCACGATGAATAACCATGTGTGATTTTAAGTTTCCTTTATAATTACATTTAAAGCTGCACTCAGAACATTTAAATAATTTTATATTACGATGCTTAAGCATGTGCGTGTTTAAGTTCCTTTTCTGATTACATTCGTAGCTGCATTCAGAACATTTAAATAATTTTATATCACGATGCATAAACATGTGTCTTTTCATTTGTTCTTTCTGATTACAATCATAGCTGCACTCAGAACATTTAAATAATTTTATATCACGATGCTTAAGCATGTGTGTTTTTAAGTTCCCTTTCTGATAACATTCATAGCTGCATTCAGAACATTTAAATAATTTTACGTCACGATGCAAAAGCGTGTGTGTCTTTAAGCTTCCTTTATGATTACATTCATAGCTGCACTCAGAACATTTAAATAACTTTATATCACGATGCTTAAGCATGTGTATTTTTAAGTTCCCTTTGTGATTAGATTCATAGCAGCATTCAGAACATTTAAATAATTTTATATCACGATGAATAAGCATGTGTGTTTTTAAGCTTCCTTTATGATTAGATTCATAGCTGCACTCAGAACATTTAAATAAATTTATTTTTTTTTTTTTTTAAAACCTCCTTTATTAAGGGTATATATATTTTCCTTTATGGGATTGTTCGGGATCAAACCTTGATCCTAAGAACAACCCTCATAATTTTCCCTTCTTCGGTGTCTCATCGATACCCCAGCACAGTTCTTAGTATGCTTAAACTCTTCTTGATTACTGTCATACTCAGCTCCAGTGTGGATACCTTTACCGGGAGTCTCTCGAGATGTTTTTCTAGGCTCTTTTTTATTGTTCCCGAAGCACCCACAATCACTGGAACTATTTCAATTATATCTATATTCCACAATCTCCTTAGTTCGTATTTTAGCCTTTGGTATTTCATTTCTTTTTCAATTTCGTAGGCCGAGACTCTTCCATCCCACGGGACTCCGACCTCTATAATCAAGCATTTATTTTCAGTTTTGTTATAGGATGACTATATCTGGTTTGTTATGAGTGACTTGTGCGTCGGTTGGTATGTTGTAATCATATAGTATTAAGACTCTGTTGTTTTCCTCTATATTGTTTGGGTTATGTTCCCAGTGGTTAACTGTATTTACTTCTATTTCAAATTTTCTGCATAATCTATAGTGGATCAGTCTGCAAATGTTGTTGTGTCTTTCTGTGTATGTGCCCTTCTGCAGCAAAAACTTACACTCAGATAGTATGTGACATACTGATTCCGACACTCCACTGCAAATTCCTGCATTTGTCTTATGTTTTTGCCCTTCTATGGTGGTTTTTTTGAACCAGTATGTCCTGAGGGCCTTGATCTTGGGCTGCTAGGATGGTTCTTTCATCTTCACTTTTTAGCCATCCTTTTATCATTACTTCATTTGATTTGTACGTGTCAATGAAGGCTTCATCCAGTATGTTTTTATGGTGTTTGGCAAATGTGTGATTTTTCCATTGTTCTAGATTTGCTTCTTCTCTCTTCTCTTTGTATGTCATCTTAGCATTCTTTATTTCTCTCTCCAAACTTTCATTGTTTCTGCCTTCTCCATCAAATCTCACATCTCTTAGATAATCATTCATTTTTTTTATAATTGATGTTGTAGAAGGTTTCAAGTTTTCATGTTCATGCACCCATCCAATGAATCTTCCATCATTGCCCTTCAAATATTTCCCAATTCCTATTATTTCAGATTTGTATATTATATCTATTGTAGGTACTCCCATTCCTCCCTTTTTTTCTGGATACATGTATCCGTGGTACACATTGGTTTTTATAGGTCATCTTATGTGCGTGCAGCATTTTTCTGGTCATAACATCCAGCTTGTTTAAGTCTTCCTGCATCCAGTCGATGATCCCAAAACCATATGAGAGTACCGGGATCGCCAAGGTGTTAATGGCTTGCATCTTGTTTCTGGGGTTCAATTCTGTTTTTAAGATTAATTTTAATCTTCTCCTATATTCCTTTTTTATTTTTCCCTTCATTATGTTGTTTTCTATTTTTTCTGACTCTTCTATTCCGAGATATTTATACGTGCGTTCTTGTTCTAACTCTTTAATTATATCTCCTTCAATTTCTATGTTCTCACTTTCTATTCTTCTGCCTTTCTTGAGTAGCACAAACGCACATTTGTCAAGCCCAAATTCCATGCATATGTCATTAGAAAACCTTTTTACGATTTCTATTTGTTTAAAGGTTTCTTCTCTATTTGACGAGTAGAGTTTCAAGTCGTCCATATAGAATAAGTGGGAAATTATTTTGGGTTTCTTCTCGTTTCTCGAATTTATACGATATCCATTCTGCAAACCATTAATTAAAGCACTCAGAGGATTTATGGCGAGCACAAATATTAAGGGGGAGATGGAGTCTCCCTGGAATATTCCTCGCTTAATTTTTACTTCTTCTATTTCCAAAGTTCCTTCTTCATAATGGAGATTTATATTAACTTCCCTGATGATTAGGATTATAAGCTGCACTCCAGAACATTTAAATAAATTTATATCACGATGCTTAAGCATGTGTGTTTTTAAGTTCCCTTTCTGATTACATTCATAGCTACATTCAGAACATTTAAATAACTTTATATCACGATGCTTAAGCATGTGCATTTTTAAGTTTCCTTTGTGATTACATTCATAGCAGCATTCAGAACATTTAAATAAATTTATATCACGATGCTTAAGCATGTGAATTTTTAAGTACCTTTTCCGATTACATTCATAGCTGCAATTTCAGAACATTTAAATAATTTTTTTTTTTTTTTTTTTTTTTTTTTTTTTTTTTTTTTTTTTTTTTTTTTTTTTTTTTTTTTTTTTTTTTTTTTTTTTTATTTCACTCCTCGAAGGGAGGTGTTTATCCCTCATCCGGGTCCAAACCTCAGACCTAAGGATGAGGGATTTTGTTTACCCCCCAGCACCCCTGAACATGTGCCTGAAGTGCGTAGAATGGCACCCTATATCTTCCGCGGAGCCCACATGGATTCCCTCCAAGGCATGGACAAGTCACCATCTATCACGATGCATAAGCATGTGCATTTTTAAGTTC
>JABUQX010033725.1:27500-30000 GCA_015478945.1 Trachelipus rathkii
ACTTTTATTCATGCATTTAATTTTAAGCCTTTCACAAGTTTTTGTTAAATATTACTTATTTACATAAACTTTAAATAAAAATATCGAATGCAAAAATTAACCTGATTTTTTCGGTGTTGCTGCCAGAGGTACAAGATGGCCAACGTGTAAAAAATTTGTGGACTATAAATTTTGGCATTTTCTACTGAAATTCCACAATTTTTTTGGGTAGTCCTTCTAATTGCGGAATTGCGGAATTAAATTGCGGGATGATATAGCCTTTCAGCAAGCGCAAAAGCGAACAATTTTTCAAAAAAATTATCGCAATCGCAATTCCTCAATTTATTTTGGTATTCTGCAATTGAGGAATTGCGGACTTAAATTGCGGAACGGCCACCTCTGATATATATAATATATATATATATATATATATATGATATATATATATATAATATATTATATATATATATATATATATATATATTATATTATATATATATATATAAATATATAATATATATAGTATATATATATATATATATATATAGTGCTGGTTACCTAAAAAAAGCCCATCAAATTTGTTATGCAAAAAAGGCCCACCCTGTATCTCCGTATATATGATGTGTAGAGCGAAAAAAATTGGTGGACCCATTAACCCCATCGAGTATGCATGTTTAAAGGTGTTATAATGTTCAAATTCGATTTTTTGAATTTTAGGAATTTTTTTAAACTTTTCAAAAATTTTGCCTACTTTTTGACAATCGTGAAAAACCATTTTGGTACTTTTCCAGTCAATACTGCATTAAGAACTCTAGAAATTATATTAATATTGAATTAAATTATGTTAGTTCCATGCAAAAGGTAATCCCACACCAAATTTCAAGAAATTTGGTGCAGCCAATCAACACACAGGTACCATCGAAAAAGACTATCAAAAAGGGCCCATTTGTATGACAAAAAAGGGCCCACTTTTTTTTGGAATGAAAATTGGCCTGTATATGTGTTATAATAAATAACAACATGGTATATTGTTTATTTTTTGTTTACTTTAGTATTTTGGCTAAAAAATAGTTTTGTTATGTAAAAAGGGCCCACTTTTCATAAATGTTATGTAAAAAGGGCCCATCTTTATTTTAACTCTTGTTGTATATATACGGTATATATATATATAAAGAGTTATTAAGATTTTTCCATTTTGTTTTTTTTTTTTATTTAAAAAAATTTAAATTTTTTTTATTTTATTATTTTTTTTTTATTTAAAAAAAAAAAAAAAAAAAAAAAAAAAAAAAAAAATTCTTCATATTTAGTCACAAAAAACCTTAAATAACAAAATAATAACTTAAAAACACTAAAAAATTAACTCAACCAAGAGTTATGAGGGTTGACCCAAATGGGATGATTTTTGAAAAAAAATTGAGGAAATTTACCTTTTTTATTTTATTATTTTTTTTATTTTAATTTCAAAAAAAAAAAAAAAATTCTGCCTATTTAGTCACAAAAACCTTAAATAACAAGATAATAACCTAAAAATACCAAAAAATTAACTCTAGCAAGAGTTAAAAGGGGGGGGGCCCTTTTTGTCATACACATGGGCCCTTTTTGCAAAAAGTGGGCTTTTTTTTTTTTTTTTTTCACTTCGAGTCTAAATAATTTTTACAATTTTTAAGCAAAACAAAAATTTTTTATGTGGTAACATACATAGGACATGGCAATCTAAGAACTTATTTTAAAACTCATATATGTTAAATAGTTTAGTAGTTATTGCCAAACTTAAAAAAGTGGGCCTTTTTTAGGTAACAGCACTATATATATATATATATATATATATATATATATATATATATATATATATATATATATATATATATATATACAGGGTGTCTCACGAGTTATGTTACAGCGGTGTATCACCGTATGGGATGTTTAAGTATGAAAATGTGTAGGAATAGAAGTTCGATTATTTAATTCATTAAGGAGGAAGGGATTTGTTACGTTGGCGTCTGCGCACGTGCTATACAAAAACCGCGCACAAACATGCGATTGTCGAATGGGATGATATATTTTTATGGCTTTCTGTGAAATGCACATAAAAAATGAGGTGGGCTCTTCTCTCGACATTATTTGATACGGTTGTTCGTTTTCCACTCAATGTAACCTTAAACAACTAGACCATCTCCGTAGACATCATCGTGCCTACAAAAGAAACGAAAACGTGTCAATATGAAAATAATTAGGTTAATCAAATAAATAGGTAATATATCCAATACGGTATTTAAAAAAATATTCGATAAGCTTAAACAAAGGAATAAATTTTAAAATACCTAATCATACCTTTTTAGGCACTTTTCCTTAAAAAGGATGTTACAATAAAAATACAAGATATCGAAAATTATCGCTGAACACTAATCGTCTAACCATGCACTGTGACGTGTTAACTTAAACTCCCAATAGAAGAAGAGAAAAAGTTTGCCCATGTTGCTTTATTTATATCATGTTAAATTTTTATATGTTTTTAATTTTA
>JABUQX010033725.1:35000-39782 GCA_015478945.1 Trachelipus rathkii
CTCCAGGGGTTTGAGTTAGAGGAAAATAGGAGGCCGAAGAGATTTGCCTTTTTCAGTTGGAGAATTAGCACCAGAACCATCAGAGGCGAATAAGAGGAGGAAAGAACAGATTTACAGAAGTTGTTAGGATGTTTTTTGGCAAGAGGCCAAGAAAGATTTGTTAGTAGGGAGAACCAAGGAGGTTTAGCGCACTTTCGTTTGATGAAAGCCCGCTTTGCTCCTCGAAGGGTATCCCTGCAACGATTTCTAGCAGAAATGAAAATTAGCAAGAGTGAATAGGAGAAGAAGAATTTTTCCACTCCCGATCGCACTGTCTCTAGCTGGATGGCCAGAAGAACAAGCACGATCCGAACCATGGTTATGAAGGAGAGAGATTTAGGTGAAAGAAGGAATAAACCTACTCATCCCATCAACGATTACGCTCCACCTTATCGGCAGAAGTTGAAGCGTCACCGAGACAAAGCAGTCACTCCAATTATTAGTTAGGCGTAGAAGCACGCAAGGCCCCCAATCCGGCCCCGATCAAAGTTGCAGAAAAAAGCGTAGGGCAAGGATTGGAGCTGTTGGAGAGAAAGTATTAAAATTAAGAAATATAAGGTTGTTGGTCAGATTTACAAATAGGAGCGAAGGTGGTGTATTTTTAAAGAGAAGGAATAGTGGTGAAACATAGGTCAAGTGTGTTCAAGAATTGGTTGGGACGATCCGGAATGTGTGTGGGTTCTTTAATTAGTTGCTCCCAGATCGTTGAGAATGCTAAAATGATTCGGCCTCCTCCCCACCTAAAATCAGTATGAGAGGAACCCAACCATTCCAGTGTTGTGTACATTGAAATCCCCTAAATAGAGGCCTCAGTATTTGGATGAGAAGATGTTAACAGTCCGTGAGAAGTAGTACGATATTCAAAAAAGGCGTGAAAAATCTGTTCTGTTAGGAGAACAGTAGCAGAAGCACAAGATTATGGTAGTAGAAGGAAGAAAGATTTTAAGCCCCAGAACATCGAAGTTAGGAGATTTGTTTCGAGATTCTCGAGACGTGTTATCAGGAGTGTTTATGTTAACATAGGCACATACTTCCACCCTTTAGACGGAAAATATGAAATAAGTTATATAGTTGGATATATAAAACGAGTTAGAGGATGAATTCTTACCCTAGCCCACTGGGGTCTCAGACAGGAGCAAAAGGTTCGGATTAGAGTTAAGAGGTGGTAATTCCACGGATGCAGAAGGTTAGATTGCAAGCCAACGGACTGTTAGAAAAGTCGGATAAGTAAGCCCGCGCTGGTGCAAATCTGCCATCTTGCATGCACATACAAAAACCACAAAAAAAACCTAAAAAAACAAAAAAAAACAACAAACATAAAATCAGGTTAAAATTATTCACACCCTAAGAAAACCTAAATTTAAAACCGTAAATGTTAAAAAGCTAAAATTGTATTTACAGTAAATATGTATAAAATGTGAAAAATCTTAAGTTAAAAACACTAACACTCTCATACAACCCCTACAAATGCACGAATTAAAAAAGGAAATTATAATTTATCTAACATTAAAAAAGCTAAATTTAAGACAAGTAAAAAAATACTAAAAAGATTCAAATTTTTAAACACTGTGAAAGAACGAGATTTTCAATTCAATAACAGTATTAACTTTAAAAATAAACCTAAAAACGGGTTTAACCAGCAAGTTCCCTTTCACTTAAAAAAAAATAAATAAAATAAAAAACAAAAAAAGAAAAGAAAAAAGTTAACTAGACTTTCTTTTAAAAACCTCGTACCGTAGAACTTTAACCAGAACGATAAATGCGGTATAAGTAGTAAAGATTAATAAAATCTAAATAAAAAAAAAAAAAAAAAAAAGTTTTGGAAAATTTTTATACACACTTTCAATTAAACACAGCACTACATAAACAATAATAAAAGGATATAATTATTTCACTGACAGCACATTCAAGCACGTCTTCACACCACGAAACCTACACACACACACACCTACATATATATATATATATATATATATATATATATATATATATATATATATATATATATATATAATATATATATATATATAATATATATATATATATATATAATATATATTAATATATATAATATAGCCACACATTTTTTTCTGTAAAATGGAAAAGATATTTAAACCTTATATTGTCTTTATAAAAACATACAAATAAATACAAGGAGTATAGAGATAATTTGGGCCTTTAAAGACTTATTTAACAATGAATTTTATGATTAGTTTCAAAGGTTTTTTTCTTAAAATACGAAGGTATTTGAAAATTTATGAATAATTAAGGCATAGCTACAGAAGATGAGAGGGAAAGTTGTGGTAAAAATAACACGAAGGAAATAAGGAATTAATACTGTAAATATAAAATTGAAAAAGATTGCGATTGATTTTATCATAGAAAGGAATCAAACAGTAATCAATAATAAAAATAATAATAATAATAATAATAATAATAATAATAATAATAATAATAAAGTAAATTTAAAGCCATACAAACCAAGATTTCAAAAAAAAAAAAAAAAAAAAAAAAATCAATTTTTATAATTTTATAGTTTTGAGAAAAAAAAAAACTGATTAGGATTATAATAGACCTTAATAGATACATATACACTTTATTAAACAATAGGTTACCAATTACCATTTCCATTATGATTTACACTTATGGCTGTGATCAAAAATACCTAAATATTAGTGATGGGACGATTAATCGTCATCAGCAAAATTTGCATATTTTTTCTCAATCATCATCATCAATTTTCTGCTGATTATTTTGCTGATGAAGTGAGGAAATATTTCATCAGAAACTTTAGAAAGATTATGTTTCTGCATCATAATTTAAGAGTTCTAAAATTAAAGAACTAGAATTTTGTATGTCTGTCTATGTTCTCACATATTAAAATATTTTTAAAATCAATGTTTTGAAGATACTACTATATATTAAAATTACAAAACATTGTTGAAATATAAGGAGCATGAATGATTTTACTATTAAAGAAATCATTTTTATTAATCAAGAGTAATTATTATTATTATTATTGTTCATCACCCACCTTCTCTCCCAAAGACTGGAGGTAATGCACATGGAAACAAAAGTTAGTAGAAAAATATGACGCAAGTCGAAAAGAAGCCCGCCTTACCTCCTTCATCCTTTGTGAGACCGTGCGTCAGCTCCCTAGAGCTTCAAGAGACCGGGATGGACCCTCACTTCGGCATCCCGTCAATGTAGGGTTCATCCCTTGGCCCAGGTGGGCCAGAACCATACTCCCCCCCCCCTCACAAAACTCTGCCATTCACTCCTATTATGCAAATTTCTTCTCGCCTTTGTCAAACTCATATTCCTATCCTCCAGGCATTCCTTTACTAACTCAATCCACTTTTTCTTCAGTATCCTAGCTGGTCGATTCCCAGCACACTCACCACTATACATCCGCTTAACCAACTGACCATTATCCATCCTTTCCACATGACCAAACCATCTCAACGTACTTTCCATTTTTTCTCTCATTTTACTCCTTTCTTCAAAAAAAAAAAACCCCCCACCCCCCCAAAAAAAAAACCCCCCCCTTTTTTTTCCCCCCCCCCATGCATTTCATTCCTCATTTTATCAAATCTTCTCACACCTAACACACCCCTAAGACTGTCCATTTGAACAACATTGTACTAAATTTAGATTTATACCTCTTATTCCAGACCATAGTTTAACTACTATACATTAACACAGGTAACAACATACCCTCAGGTAAGACCCTAGTGCACTCAAGACTTAGTCCCTTTACATCAACCAAGGATTTAATTGCTCCAGCCACCTTCTCGTCATTCATTATTTTCCTACTACATTCTGCATCATCCGTTCCCATTTCATCCAACATATATCCTAAGTATTTAAACTCACACTTGTTCCAATTGCTCACCATCCAGCTTAAATTCACACTGAGGACTGTCTCACTCACAACCATAACCTTACTCTTATCTATGTTTACTTTCAAACCTCTCCTTTTACACACCTTGCCAAATCCCTCTACCAATCCTCTCACTCTCTTCAGATTCGCCACACAAAACCAAATCATCCGCATATAATAGGTAGGGCACCCTCCACACTATTCCATTCTCCATCATTTTAACACCTTTAGTGCATACCAGCAGTTTTTATTTCTCTTTTCTTTTTTCTTCTTTTCTCTTCTTTTTTTTTCTCTTCTTCTCTCTCTTCTCTTTCTTCTTTCTCTCCTACCAACCCCCACCTCTAATTCTTTCATAACCCTATCCATATACAAATTGAATAACCAAGGAGTCATAACACAACCCTGCCTAACTGTGCTATTAATATTAAACCAACCATTTTCAACTCCATTAATTCTTACACATGCTTCACTATCATCATACATACTTTTGATTCCATTAAGAAGGCTACCACCACCTCCATATATCACTAACACCTGCCATAGAGCTTCCCTATTAATACTATCAAATGCCTGTTGCAAATCTATAAAACCTAAATACAATTTATTCTTCTTCTCTCTCATTTTCTCAATCATTGTTTTCAATGGAAAGATTTGATCCACACGTACCCCTACCACTTCCTAAATGCCCACTTGTTCTTCTAACCGTCAAGTCCTTTCAGTCCAACCTGACGCACTCTTTCGAATAAAATACCAGCATATATCTTCCCTACAACACTCAAATAAACTAATTCCCCCTATAATTCCCTTAAAGTTCTTAAATATAAGGGTAACTATTACCTGTTCTTTCTCCAAGATCCTCG
>JABUQX010033726.1:5000-32500 GCA_015478945.1 Trachelipus rathkii
GCAAAGAAAAATAATATTATTCCCTTTAAACTTTGCTTTTGTTACCTTGACATCGCTGTTTTCAAACTAATATACTTGAGTTTCAGAAAAAAATAACTTTTTTTTTTTAAATGCATGATAATATTTTTATTTCTTGAACGTTCTGGCAACTTAGATGAAATAAATACAGAGAACGTAAGCTCAAGTATCAATATAGTTAGTTGATTAGTTTACCAGTTTTCTAGTACTTGTTCAAGTTGAGATACGTTGTCTTTGATAGATGCATGCAGCATAGATGACATCAAAAGATTGCAAATATCAGGCAGACGCATTTGTTAAGTCTGCGGTGAATTTAGAAAGACACAAGCAAAAAAGTATCCTGTGAATACATCTGCTAAAATGTGCGAAGCCTATAAGGCTTATTTTGGCATGCTTGTTGAGGACTAAAACAAGCAATGGGCACCTCATTTCACCTGCGAACTTTGCAAAGGAACTCCTCTAGAGCAATATATATATATATATATATATATATATAGTTATATATAAAGAGCATATATATATATATATATATATATATATATATATATATATATATATATGTGTGTATATATATATATGCTTGTACTGAATTTGATAGCGTTGGAATCTTTAAGTGAAAGTTTGAATTTATGTAATATATTTTTTAATAACAATTAATGAAAGATATTTAAATTTGTAGTTTTTTTTTTTTTGGTCGCAGGTTGATACAGGGGGGAATAGAGCCATGAAATTCGCAATCCCACGAATTTGGAGAGAGCCAACTGACCACTCCAGTAATTGCTTCTTCTGTTATGTGGACCCGTCCAAGCATCGAGGTGGCAAAAATGCGCCTGCTATCATCCATTGCCCAAGTGCCACACTTTCCTGAGCTCCCTGTATTCATTCCTCCAAAGGGAAGACAGCCATCTTCAGAAGAAAGCCGCAAATCAGAAGATGATGAAGTCGTTGACCCTAAATATAGTGTAGCTGAGGAGAGGAACCCATATTTCCCCAACCAAGAAGATATCAATGACTAGATCAGAGATCTTGGTCTCACAGAGTTCAATGCCGAGCTTTTGACGTCGAAACTCAAGGAGTGGAATTTGTTACATGATAGTGTGAAAGTAGCAAGTCAAAGAAAACGTCACCACTCTTTATCAATTTTTTTCACCAGTCAAGATGGGCTTTGTTTTTGCTACAATATGACAGTTCAATTGCCTGTAACCCCTGCGAGTGGCACCTCTTCATTTATAGCTCATCGAAGAGTCTCAGAGCTGTGCTACTTCATAACGGGGAAAATGTATCCATCTCTTTCCTTGGTCACTCGGTGCAGCTCAAAGAAGAACACAGCAGCGTGAAGCTATTGCTAAGTACCTTGAAATATTAAGAACACGATTGGGAAGTTATCGGAGATTTCAAAATGTTGACTTTCTTGATGGGTTTCCAAGGCGGCTTTACCAAGTTTTTCTGTTACCTTTGTCTCTGGGATAGCAGGGCCTCCGCAGAACACTACCAAAGGCTTGATTGGCCACAGCGGACTGAGTTCAGTGAAGGGAGGAACAATGTCAAATGGGAGCCTCTGTTGGAACCCCAGAAAATATTGTTTCAAATAAAATTTGGCCTTATGAAATAGTATGTCACAGCTCTTGATAAGGAGGCTTCTTCCCTAAGCTGTATGAGGCAAAGGGCAAAGCCGGTGTCTTCGTCGGACCACAAATAAAAAAGATCATAGAGTGCAAGGAATTCCCGAAGAAGCTGACTAAGACAGAAAAAGCAGCTTGGAACAGCTTTGTTGCAGTGGTTCGTGGCTTCCTTGGGAATCACAAGGCCGAAAACTATGAGAAGCTTGTTGAAACCTTTGTCAGGAACTACAGCAAAACGGGCTGCAGGATGTCCCTCAAAGTTTATATCCTTGTTGCTCATTTTGCAAAATTTAAGGAGAACATGGAGGCGTACTCAGACTCGGAGGAACATAGCTAGCGACTTAACCAAGATATTCTGAACTTTGAATGTCGCTACCAAGGATCATATAACGAAAACATGGTTGGAGACTATATTTGGGGGTTAATTCGTGAAAGCAACTCCCCGTATAAGCGTAAATCCAGAAAAAATTTCTCACTTCTACATATTTTGAGGTCTGTTGTATAAACTAAGAATAAATATATGCTATTTTTGAGTTATATGTCGTTTTTTTCTACTTTGTGTAACCGAAAATTATTATATTCACCAATTTTTTATTTGGAATTGGTAAATTTGTAAAATATCATTATCCTGGTAACAAAATCAAAGTTTGGAGGAAATATTTGTCCTTTTTCTTACCTTCAATGATCTTCTCCTATAACAGGTATAAGGAAATATTATCTCGAATAGATAGATGAAGAAATTTTGTTTTTGCGGCAATGAAAATAACTATATTTAATTTGCCCCAACTAGAGATACGAGAGATATCAGGTCAATTGATCTAATTGATCATCCTATTATTAATAATTTTGTATTGATTGATTCATCATTCAAGCTGAAAGGTGTAAGAGAGTGGTGTCCTTTGCATAGGAGTGGATAGGAGACGACATGACAGATGGAAGATCATTAATAGAATGTAGAAAGGAATAGGAGATAGAAAAGAATCCTTAGGAACATCACTATTGATAAATTTGAAGGATTAATTATGGGCATCTAAAATAATTGGAGAATAGATACCGAAAATGTGAAGTTTAGAAAACAAATCTTTATATCGGACTATGTTGACGAGAGCTTTCGATATGTCTAGCGTCCCAAATATCAAATAAAAGAGAGAGAACCAAGAGGCAATTAAAGAGGAAGAGGACAAGAAGATCACCACTCAGTCAATCGTTCCTTACAAAAGCGATATTGGCCATCAGAGATTAGAAGATTTAAGGTGTTTCCAAATCTTCAAGTTAATGAATGAATGAGGGTTCGAAAATTTTAGAATGAAATAACATCTTTAGAAGAAGTAATTTTACCAGGCAAAAACGAGCTGGAGGAAGGCGAAGAAGAATATAAAGGTGAGGAATCGTCCAAAATGAAATTAAGAGGCAAAGGTTTGAGTGAAGCATTCACTTTGAGCAGAAAGAAAGTCATCATTTCTGCTTTCAGAAGAAAGAGGAGGGTAAGAGGAAGAAGCAAAGTTAAAGTTGTAAAAAATGACAGGAAGAACGCGAGGTAGAGGAACCAAAAAGATTGCTACACACTCTAACCTAAATAATAATAAAAAAAAATTTAATATCTCGAAAAGTAACAGATTTTACGCAGATTTAGCATGAAATGTAGGAACTTACGAAGCTACGATTTTTTTGAATTTAAATATTATAATATTATATATATATATATATATATATATATATATTATATATATAATATATATATATTAATATATTATATTAATATTATATAATATATATACATATATATATATATATATATTATATGGTAGAAAATAACATGATTGTTTAAAAACAAAACTAAAACCCACTTTTTTTATTTATTTTTTTTGTTTATTTGTTTTATATCTTTAAAATCAATATATACTATATATTATATATATATATATATACTATATATATATATATATTATTATATATATATATTATTATATATTAATTTATATATATATAATATACTATATATATATTATATATATATATATATATATATATATATATATATATTTCATTTATATAGTATTTACATCATTAATATTAATTTTTTTACAAGTTTTTGAACCAAAATATTTATATTAAGCATTCATA
Source organism: Trachelipus rathkii (assembly GCA_015478945.1). Taxonomy (NCBI): domain Eukaryota; kingdom Metazoa; phylum Arthropoda; class Malacostraca; order Isopoda; family Trachelipodidae; genus Trachelipus; species Trachelipus rathkii. The sequence goes on from JABUQX010033726.1 coordinate 8,765, forward strand.
AGCAACAATTTAATTTTAAATAAAGACATTTTGGAACTTTCTCAAAAATATATTTAGAATTATCTTCCAATTATATATATATATATTATATATATAGAGAATGCATGCTATATATATATATATATATATATATAATATATATAATCATATATATATATATATATTTACATTATATATAATATATATATAATATATATATATATATATATATATATATATACTATATATATATATATATATATATGGAGGAATGCATTTCATTTTCTCTTCTTTGAACTAAAACTCATAAACCTTTTTTTATCTGAAATTATCGTTGTGTTGAAATGCAGAAACTCGTTCTTTTATACATTTCATTCCGGAATGACAAAAACTCAACTCATCGAGACCCTAAAAACGTTTCTTTGTAGAAAATGGAACAATTTTTCTGATTCCTCCCATCTCACTCACACTCTTTCTGACATTTTGCAATTTTAAAATGTCATCTTCAACTTTACTTCTTCCTCTCTCCCTCATATTTCATCTCTGATTGGTAATGCCTCTGTCTTAACTTCTGCTAAACTTGAACTGTTTGTTCAATCAAACCTTTCTCTCTAATTCTACTCTATGCGATTCGATAGCTATTCCTCATTTCCTCCTTTCCTCCTCCCTCCAACTCATTGAAAAGTTATTTCTTCACTCTCTCAGCTTAACACTATGAAGGCAGACAATTCTGAAGGTATCTCGCCAGTGGTCCTCAGAGCTTGTTCTTCTCGACTTCCAACCTGCACTTCTAAACTTTTTACTCACTTCCTATCAACTTTAACCTTTCCTTCCTGGTGGAAGGGTGCAATAATCCAGCCAATGCTGAAGAAGGGAGACCCCCATCCCCTCTTTGGCTTAGCGTTTTCATAAACATTTCAGATTTAGTGATGCGTTACATAATTTCTATTTTGTCCACCTAACGTTAGTTCTCTAGCAATTTGATCTGCCTTTCTCCCTTTTTATTGTTTCACTATAATAATAATAATAATAATAATAATAATAATAATAATAATAATAATAATAATAATAATAATAATAATAATAATAATAATAATAATAATAATAATAATAATAATAATAATAATAATTTGCTAATTTTGCTTTTAATTTTCTATGAAATGTTTCTCTCTCTCTCTCTCTCTCTCTCTCTCTCTCTCTCTCTCTCTCTCTCTCTCTCTCTCTCTCTCTCTCTCTCCATATTTGTGTTATTCCCGATTCCTGGGTCCAATTATCGTGGTCATTTTAACAACTTTTTCCCTTGCGCAAACTGAAAAATCACTTTGGAGGCTGATATTTTATATCACCTACTTTATCTACCCATAATGCTCTAAGCTATTTTTATTTCTTTTTTTTTATTTGGGTAAAGAGATATTAAATTTTTCTGTTTTCCTATTTTGGATATAAGATGATCCAAGAAAAGTTTATTCATGAACATGTCTTGATAGAGACACTCACTAATTTATGCTTGTTAAACATTACTTTGGTTTTCACTAATTTCATAATTTAAAATTTTGACAATTCTTTAAAGTTCGTTTATGAAATTACTAGAGGCTGCGGAGCTTTAGAGCGGCTCCAATGAACCAGCTACAGGCTCCGAGCTATAGAGTTCTAAGGAACAACAGCTCCAGGCTCCGAAGCGTTTCCGTATCTTAAGCTACGCCATATCGGAGATAAAATAAAAGTGACATCAGCTCCACTCCTGCTCCGACGCCTCTAGCTGGAGACGACCCAGCCGTAATATGTAATATATATATATATATATATATATATATATATATATATATATATATATATATATATATATATATATATATAATATATATATATATATATATATATATATACTATATATATGAAACTTGTCCTTTAAAAGGAAGTTAACCGATATATATCGACGAACGATGTAATCGATTTTTTTTCGAATATTTCAAGGCAATAGAACGTCAGAGTTACCAAAAACATTTTTTTTGTAACTAAAGGAATACCCAAGATTAAATCGCAAAGATGGGAAGAGTGTCAGGGTCTCTCGGCCTTCAGGGGGACGACGGGGGGACGAAGTCCCCCCTCTGTTCCCACCGTCGGCTCGAGCCCTTAAAAATAAAATAAAAAATAAAATTAAAAATAAAAATAAAAATTTAAAAATGCAGCTATTGGCAACTCTTGCGCTCTTTCAATTGGAGTTTTAGCTAACATGTGACACTGCAGGTTTCACGCGAAGCGTTCGGCGATTTTCGATATGCTTTTTATATAACTTCCTTTTTAAAGGAGTAGTTGAACCTATATATATATATATATATATATAATATATATATAATATATATATATATATATATATATTATTATATATAATATATATATATAATATATATATAATATATATATATAATATATATATATATATAAACTTACATTGGTTTAGTTACATGAACTTGCATCTAGTGTCATCTATCATTTACAAATGAATTAGTTCTTTAAAATAGAATAGCATCTGCCAGGTCCTCCTTTCATTTTTCCTCTTAGGTTGATTTTTATAACACGAAGAAAGAGCAGAAAAAAACACGTTCAACGCTAGCTTTGCGTTGGAAGGTAGAGCATAACTAGCAATTTGCTGCTTTTTGTACATAATCTGGATACTTTTCGATGGCCCCTTCTAATTTAAACTTCTAAGTTTATATCAATTTTTTCAACTTCTTTCATGAGAAGAAGTTTTGTTTAAAGTTTATGGAATATGTGTACAAGGATTGTGGAAGACCATGACCTTTTTCTTGAACCAGCATCGACGCTTTTCGACTAAGCTTCTTCAATATCTAGAAATTTTCATACTCATCTTCTGTGCTTTCTGAGGAATGACTTGATTAAGGTAGTAACGGGGATATCTGTAATTTCATCACTTACAATATGTCCAGATGTATCCATTTCTTCTTGAACTTCTAGCAACCCTTTAATACAAATGACCAGTTGGCAAAGCGCAGAATTTAGCGTTTTGTTGTTGATCTTCAGTTAAGCTTACCCTGTAGTTATGATCAACATAAACAGCATCTAGTAGAATATCATTGTCAATGAGAGAAATTTCTCTTCGTACCGTCGAGTCTTTTATTTTTTCAGAATCTTAAATATAAATAGTATAAGGTTGAAAGTTGAATTTATTAGAATGTAATCCAAATTGAAACATAAGGTGCACGTTAAAAAACTTCGAAGTTTGCAATTACATTTTGTGCTGTGGAAGTCGCAAGTCAGTGAACTTGTATGAAGTTATTGAAGTCACTCACAGGGTCACAATTCACAACTTTGTCAGTTCAAAATTTTCTGACTCCAACTCTACTATCTTGAAAGTTACCGACTCCGACTCCGACCTCTTGAAAATTACCGACTCAGGCTCCGACTCCACCCTCTTCAAAATTACCGACTCCGCGACTCCGACTCCAACTCCACAACCCTGGTGGCAACATTTATGATTCAAAAAGAAATGATTTTTACCCGAAAAAGCTCGAATGGCTTATATTTTGCACCACATTTTTTGGAATTTTAAACTTTTGATAACTTAATAAATTAAGACATATTAAAATTCCATCTTTAATATTTAAAAAAAAATAAATTATTGTAATTAACGGATCATGTCGTTTATCCGAGTCCATATCAATATCGCTATCGATTGCATGCATCCGAACACATTTGAGAAAAATCAAAATAAAACTGTATTGTAACTAAAAGAGCTTCACAGTTTACACCTTAAAATATTAAAAAAAAAAAAAGTTTATATCTATGGTACCTAACGTAACATAAAATAACCTTACTTAACGTAACATAACCTTACTTAACGTAACCAAACTTATATTATTATGATTTATTTCACTTTTCATCCTTTCAAAAAACAACAAAATAACAAGTTACATAAAATATATAGGAAAATAGTTCAAACTGTTCTCACCATGCGTTCTACATTTGCGTCCATTATGCGTTCTACATTTTGTTCGATAACGTTACTTTGGAAAAAATTGACTTCAGCTTCATGGGACACAGATAATTAATCGACATGAGCTTAATTAACAATGAGTCATGTTTAAGAATTTTATGTTTTAGTAATTAAGCATTAAAAATTGCAACTTTTATAAATCTTTTTTGATTAAGCTCAAAAAATTGTCTAAATTGAAAATAGAGTAATTTTATTTCATCCGATTTTTATGAAATTTTTGGTGTAGATAAAATTGGTCGGGGTACAGAACTTCAATAAGCTTATTAGTTTTATACCTCCTTTAGTACTCAAAAATAGGAAAATTTCTTCATGAATATTTTACAATTTTTCTGGAGTGTAGGAATTTTAAATATATATATATATATATAATATATATTATATATATATATATTACTTTTTTCTTATTATATATTATATATATATAAATATAAATATATATATATTTAAATAAATAGTATATTTATATATATATATATATATATATATTTATAAAATTTTTTAAATATATAAATTTTATATATATATATATATATATATATATATATATAATATAGTATATATATATATATATATATATATATAATATATATTATATATTATATATATATTGGCATATTTGTAGATACTGTACTGATGACTTTTTTCTGAAAAAATTTTCTGATTCGAAAAAAATTTCTAAGTTCAGAAAAGCTTAAGTTAAGTAAGTTTTTTAAGAAAATTCTTTTAGTGGCGAAGTAGGGATGCCGATATCTACAAAAATAATCGATAAATCGATATTCGATATTTTTGAAAAAATATCATATCGCCTTCGATATTATCGCCCAGAAAAAATATCGATATTCGATATATCGATATATCCGATATATCCGATATATCCGATTATAATTTGATATATTATAATCCAATATATATATATATATATATATAATAAATATATATAATTAATTATATATATATATATATATATATATATATAATATTATATATATATAATATATATATTTATATATATATATATAATAATATATATAATTAATATATATATAATATATAATATATACAATGGGATATATATAATATATATATATATATATATATATATATATATAATATATATATATAATGTATTATATATATATATATATATATATATATATATATATATATATATATTATATATATATATATTATTAATTTTTTATATATATATTTTACTATATATATATATATATTAATATATATAAATATTATATATATAGATATATATATATATATATATATATATATATATATATATATATATATATTATATAAATATAGAGAGAGAGTAGAGAGAGAGAGAGGAGAGAGAAGAAAGAGAGGAGAGAGAGGAGAGAAGATGGAGAGAGGGAGAGAGAGAGAGAGAGAAAGAGATGAGAGGAGAGAGAGAGAGAAGAAGAGGAGAGAGAGGCTTTAATTTATAAATATGAAGCAGACGTATGTACAGAAGAAAAGTGGTAGAAATGGAAAAAGGATCATCTCCAAATTCAAACTTTCATCTTTCCCAACAAGACTCAAATTGAAGATGGCTAGATTAAAAAAAGCCCCGTTTTATTTTTGTTTTTTGGGGAAATTTTTTTTTTTTTTTTTTTTCTTTGAGGAACTGTGGTGTGTTTTTGACTTTGTAACGAGTGAATAAATTTAAATAGAAAATCTCCGTTTCACTAGAAAATTAAACAATAATTCATAAAAATCACTTTTTTCGTCTATTAAAAATGAAAAATAACTATTAAGTTATTAATGAAGCTAGGAATCTTTCAAAATGATTATTTATTTAGGTTAACACAAACAATATTGATTCTAACAATCGAATTTAATATTTAAATCGGATGGTAGACAACTGATACTTGGACGACTCTGGAAGTCAGGGAACTTAAGAAAATCTATTAAATTTGAGTGAAAAATTGAAATAATATTTAAAGTTCGAACTGGATGCCAGACGACTTAGATCATAAGAAAAGCTGTAGTTATGTATAAGAAAAGCTAACTTTTAGTAATGGCTATTATAAAATCGAATTTAGTTAATTACATATTTAAGAGAAACAATCGTAATCGCCAGTAGATGTAGACTAGTCGGTACTCGTTTATGTTAACAGTAACCAACTCACCAAGAGTCCGTTCCGGTATTAGATTTCCTGCAATGATTATCTTTTCGTCCACACTTACACCTGAAAACAACAACCTCCACAGAAGCTACACGTTTAAATCAGGATCAGGCTTTCCTCGAGTGGACTGCAAAGTCTTAACAGTCTCAGAATAAATAAATAGATTTATAAATATTTCATGAAAAAAGGGGAAAATAAACTTATCCTTGCTTTTTTTTAATTTCCTTTCCTTTTATTCAATTTAACTCAAGTTAGGCTCAAATTAATGATATATAATATATATAATTATATTAATATATTATATATATATATATATATAATAATATTTATATATATTATATATATTATATATATTATATATATATATTCATGGGCGTCGTCAGGGGCAGGGGGGGGCAGCTGCCCCCCCTAGAAGGGTTTATTCTTCTTATAGGGTCTACCTGCGAATTTTTTTGTCCAAACGTTCCCTTTCCCGGGTGGCCTTAAGTATGTTGTACATATATATAATATATATATATATATATATATAATTATAAATATATTATATATATAATATACTATTATATATATATATATATAATATATATATTATATATGATATATACTATGTAAGAGTATATGGCGAAGGCTAGTTGAAATCGTCATTTTCTCACATTTCCCTTGCCGATACGAGGTCTTCTCCACTCATTTTATATGCTCTTTTATTTTGTAGATAAGAACTGTGTTTGTTATTTCCATCTATGTTTTTTTTAATGTTGATATGTATATATAAAATTCTAGATTTTTGTGTTCAGCCGGATTCTCAATTCTTTATAAAGTGTTTAAGGTTTCAAAGTAGCAATGAGTAAAATACGTATGTGTGAGTAATAGAAAAGGGGAAATAAAGAAAATTAGTTAGACTAAATATTATAATGGTGTAAAATTTCTTTTATCAGATGTTGTTCCAAAATTTCAAAAATCAAACAAGTACCATAGTATAAAAATTATACTATGCATAGGAGAAATGGCAACACCATAACGAAAAAATGACCGTGGCGCCTACGTCATAAATCCAAGTCAACATGGCTCAGTGCGCACAACTTGGAGTCATTCTCGATTCTGATCGGTGTCTGACAAGTTGTTAAAAATAAATTCTCTATTCTGATCTGGAACCAATAGGTTGTAATTCACGTGTAGCATTGTTTTGATTTTTGTTAGTTTAAAAAAATTAGACTTATACAGTGAAACTTATTAATCTAGGAAAGTTTATTATTATAATTGGAATACTGACTTTGACTACATATAAAAAGGCTTACCAAAAGGAAACTTACAGGTAATATGATATAATCATATAACGTTGTGAATTCGAATTTTGTAGGAAAAAGTTTATGGTGAGTTAAATAGAGTTTAAAACCCTAGTTATCTTGAGTAAGATTTATCATTCGAGTGGCATTTTAAAACTTTTTGTGAATATATAACTATTAACCATTTTAGTGAAAGGTAGAGATATTTAGCCTATTTGAATGAGATATCGAAGTACAGCTTTAGACTTGATACTTAACCTATTGAGATTGGTCTTTGACCTAGTTGTTTGAACCTGGAGAGGTATCGATATTGTAAGTTTTGAATTGAAATTAACCTTGTTATTTGAATCATATCAATATTTTGTTTCCTGCTTTGAATTAAATCTAGTTATTTGAAGGTTATCGATATTGTAATTCTTGAATTGAAATTAACCTAGTTATTTGAATCATATCGATATTTTGTTTCCTGCTTTGAATTAAATCTAGTTATTTGAAGGTTATCGATATTGTAATTCTTGAATTGAAATTAACCTAGTTATTTGAATTTTTATCAATATTTTATTTTCTGCATTGAACTTAACCTAGTTATTTGAAATATATCGATGTTTGAGTTATTTGACATTGAAATGACATTTGACATTGGTCTCGATTAAAATTAAAATATATGCTATTTACTGAAGATCTCTTCATCATTCCTAAAAATCCGAAGTTCTTATTGATATAACAGAGAAAATTAATGGCTCATAAAACCGATGTCTATTGAACATTAATAATAATTCGAAAATAATAATATCTTGTTTGGTTAAATTATTTAAAATGGTAATTTGGGATACGAGAAATAGTCTGCAAGATATTTGACAGCTCACAAAAACTGACAAATATAATACAGAATATTACAGTTAATGTGATTCCTTTTACATGAGCCAAATTCAAAGGCTTATCATTTCTTTTGACAATGATAATACACCGTAAAATTATTAATCATTGAGAATTAATTAATTCGAGCGAGAGTCCTGGATTATATTACTCATTGAAACATTGAAAAAATTTGAATTTATTGCAAGAATCTAGCATTTGATGCCACGATATTTAGCTTAATTCTTGAAATTTTTATGGTGGATCGATATATATTTAAATGTTTCAATATCATGAGATTAGCTCTTGTCGAAAATTATACATTGAAATTTGCGAATAACATCGAATCATTCACTACTTTAAACCGAACTAATGTACCAATATATTTATATTATACCTGCAATTCATTACTCTACTTTGGCTTATTACAAATATAATATAGTGATGTTGTATTTTCCAATTTTTTTTTTTCTATCTTACATTAAATATATATAAATTGGTTCTTAATCATGAATGAGTCGCAAAAAATCGATATTCTGAAATTAATTATATATATACCTTAAAATTTAGCTTTAATTTACGTTTTATAGTTTTAAAGTCATCGATATTCTTGTTACTATATGAGAATTTAAGCTATTTATTGTCGAAATTTCAATATTATGTAATTGATAATATTAATTTGTTAATGTAAATTAAAATACTTTGAAAGCTACAAAATATAACTTTAATAGTAATAAAATTAATAAATTAAAATTTGGTTATATCACAATTAGAGACCATATATATAGTTTGAAACAAGTTTTTAAGGGTATCACAATTTTAAGAGCGAGAGAAGAGCTTTAGACATACCATTTGCTTATTCATTGTATAAATATTTTGACTGCCTAATTGAGTTTAAATATTTTGGAAATAAGTTTTACACCGATGGTGGCGTCCTTAATTCAATTGGAAAGAGTTGAAAACAGTCTAACATTTTATAGAAAGTATTTGTAAAGTATTACATTCACCTCCGGGAAATTCCATTGAGTGTGGATGCTCGTTGTTTGTTAACCTATATTTACTTGAAATCAGCTTATTATATACAGAATATTTGAGTTACGTCATATTGAATATATTAAATTGTAATACAGAGTTTTCACTACACTCTTTTAGGATGACCACAGTTTAAAATCTGCTTTCAAATCGAGGAGAACAATACTTGAGTGGGTTTTGAGAATCCTTAGGGTGTTTAGGGATCACTTTTTCTCTTTTGGTATATATCATAGGTAATATTCGTTATCTCTTCATTGAGAGGAAATAGTTAGATACAAAGTTATAATACATTTTTGCTAAGTTCATCTTTACCATTTCAATTGGAAATTATTAGAATATAAGCTCTATATATGATTGTTTAATATATATCAGTATTTAAAATTTAATTCAGACACATTGAAAATAGTGGTTGAAAAGTTTAAAGGACATTATTTCACACGTGAGAGATGGATATGAACGTTTGGCTTTAACAAATTAGCAGAAGTGTGAGAACTATAGAAATTTAACGGAGTTATTGATATAAAGAATATCAAGTTTAAAATTTGTTACCCCATTGAAAATAATTTTGGGAAAAGAATACCGAATCAGATTTGCACAATGTTAGTAAGAGAAAGTTTGAAGAGAATCATAGGCGTGTGCAATTAGACAATTATACTGAGCGTGATGTAGTAATTAATAATTTTGAAATAAGTTTAACAAAATTGTATTTCATTCGAGAGGGAAAGAAATATTGTAGAATTAGAGAGACAAGTTATAGCGAAATATCATAGAAATAAATCATTAAACTTGCGTTGACAGCAGAGCTGGAAATACTTAGGTTAGGTAAAAAACGCACGGCTTCTCATCTACAATTGCATAAGACTGAGAGAAAAATACACATTAGTGAGATGCGCAAACATATGATCTCTATTTAAATTCAGCTTAGCGTAACACTATAGTCAGTACCAGCATATGTTAACAAGTGCCCAATTAGGTTAAAAATGAGGTTATTCAATAATTATCGTATGCGAAAGCAAGAGGCCGCCGAGAGGGAGGCGAGGGCCGTGTTGTTACAAAACCAGTATGTGTAAGTGAGTCACAAGGAAATATGACTTTAAGTATATAGATGAAACTGGCGCGTATAAAAAAGATATTTAGTAGAACCGTGAGTGAGAGGATGAAACCACATGAGACTAGAGAAGGACTATTGATCGTACGTGGAAATCATGAGGGTAAGGGACACCACTAGAGTTGTCAGTGTCAGAAACACCCCCATAAGATCGAACAGAAATGAGAGGTAAATAAGTATATATATATCACATTTAGGCAACTATACTCTATGAAGAAGAATGCAGTTTGTTGACTAAGAATCAATCGTGTGATGACATACTAGTTGTTATATATGTAGCGATGAGATGTTAATTATAAAATTCATGCAATAATTATAGTAGACGTATTTTGCAAGTCAGCTCGCGAAATTAGGCCGAGCACATAATTATAAGAATGAGGTTGGTTTACACACAAAAGAAATTGACGCTTTATTGATAATTAGGTCGAATACACAGGTCTCATATGAAATTAACGAGTGAGGTCCTAAAAAATACATGTCAACAGTAAAAAATAAGGATCGCTCAAAGAGGAAAACTTGAGAAGTTCTAACCGAAGGGGGCTAAACTCCCCCGTTTGCCAAAGATAATCTGTGAGACGAGCACTTCAGAGAATTTCCATTGATTTAGGGAGTGACGTATATATATTGGTCCGAGTACAGATTTCATATGTATCATAGTCTTACTATTTATAAAATCAAGATTACACTATCATTTATTTGTGGAGTTCTAATAATTAATTACTCTTGTTAATTTAATTGAAATAGTTATCATGTATTATTCTTTGAGTAAGAAAATTGGAAAACACTATCATTGAAGACAGATATATATTATGACCGAATTGCCACATCACTGAGTTTTCATTAGATAAGTATTCCTGAAGATAACGACACAGCACTCACTAGAAAACATTTTTACCCTAATCGTTGTTTTATACTAGAAAGTTATTTTTAACGTAGGGAGAAAAAGAGTCTAAGATTGAGTGTATAAAAAATTACCTAATTAATCCTGAATTGTTCTCATTTGGAATATTAACTTGTAAGTAAATATTAATATAAAGTTATAAATAATTATAGATCCCTTGATTGGAGTTTGTCGTCTGAATATGTTCTCTTACTTGAAATTATCGTAGTAAAAATTACATTAATAAAGAATTAAAATATTCTTGTGTCAGATAATAATATTTGTTTTATTTTGAATAGTATTTTATTTCCAATTGAAGACTTCTGCATATAAAAGGTTATATTATTGTAAATAAGTTGAAACTTTGAAAAGCTTGATTTTTTATTTGAAAGCTTTATTATATATGATAAAGTGTGAATATAATACGTTTTTTAGCTGATTACTATATTGTAAAATAAAAATACGTTTTTGAAAGTAAACTTAAATAAATATAATAGTATTTCAATAAATAATGTTATTGTGATAGTTTGCTCCGTATTAAAAAACTTTAAAATGAACAAATATAATATAATGAAATTACTAAAAGTAATTGTTACCAATAGAGGTGATATAATGTAATAGCTGGAGACTTTATATAGCAATATGAATTGTATATAGCTGGAGACTTTAATAGATAAATATTAATTATATAGTTATGTTATAAAATAAAATATTTAGTTCGAAAATTTTACATATTTTTATTATCTAATAACGTTTTTCATATGCTTATAATAAAAGATAAATTTAATTCGTATTCTTGAATAAAAATAAGAAGTTTTGAAATGGTACAGCTTTGGTTAAATCTTCCTAAAAAAGATTTATAAATGACACATTCTGGTTTGAGAGATTTTTCGATAAAGATTTTGAGCAGTAAAATGATATCATAGAATCTGACACATTGCGAAGTTCGAATGACCACATCGTGGTTTTATTATTAAGCGGAGAGCTTATCGACGAACCTATTGCCAGATATGGTCCGTTTGTAATGAATACACAGGATGAAATTTATGAGGCAATAGATTAGTCGTTTCAGAATCAAATAGCAATAATATGATAAAGTTTCTAAGTATATATGATCATGACTAACCATTAGTACAAAATAATATTTCATTACAATTAAACTTTCAACTAAATTTATATAGATACTAAGATCATCGACATTTGTAAACTAACAACCATCTTTAGTTCATTTGAGAGTTGTAGGATATATATAATATTATGTAAAAATACGCATCTTAAATGAAAGAATATAAAAATCGCGATAGGAAATAATAAAAATTAAATAGTAATGCAATTATTACTATCTGCAAAACAATAAAATTATCGAAATCAGATAAATAAAATAAAAGAATAGTAATTAAAAAAAATAAATTATATTATATAAATATAAAATTACGAAAAATAAATATAAAAATACATTTTATCTAAATTAAAAATAATATAATCACACAATAAATAAGTTTAATATAACTACAAGGAAAATAAAATAACAAAATATTTAATGATTCAGCATTAAAACCATACGAAGGAGAATATAAGTTGTTAAAGAAGGTGAAATACGCTTTAATAAATAATATAAAATAAATTCAAAATAATAGTAATAATAAATTCTAAAAAATAGTATAAAATCAAAGATATATAATAAATTAGATTCTAGGTGTAAAAGAAGAATTCGTGGACATGGTCAAATAGTGTAATCCGCAAAGCTGAACCTAACATAATACCATATTTATTTACTAAAATAGAAAGAAAGAATAAAATAATAAAAAATAAAACAAAAAATAAATAACTAAATGATAAATTTGCAAAACAAATATCTAGTTATACACTAATAACACACGAATACTGTTTCACTAAAATAAAACTTGGCACCAATGATAACTGATAAAAATAATCGACATGCGTGATGCACAACAATAAATAATAAATAAATAAACAATAATAATAATTAATAAATAATATAATATAATACAATAATAACAATAACAAAATAACCAATAAAATAATAATAAGAAGAATAAATAAATTAATAATTATAATCGATACAAGAAGTCATAAAAATAATAATATAATAAATAGAAGAGTGAAAAAATAAATAAGAAAATAGATATAATATAATAATACAGAAATCGTACCTTTAACAACAAGTTGAAGTCTGCTATGAATAAAAGATAGGAATGTTTTGTATTACTTATATATATATTGACTGAACCCTAATTTATATTAGAGAGGAGATATATATAAACAATTAGCATCAATAAATTTAAAAATAATATTAAGTAGAAAAATATCATATTAAATATAAGGATTACGCTTGAATAGTTTAAATATTAAATAAGAAAACAATAGTTAATGGACCATAAACAAATAAAAAAAATGAAATAAAAATATAATAATCTTATAAATATAAAAATAAGATCGATATATGAATAATAAGGAAAAATGTAGAGAGTTTTAAACCCGTAATAATAAGAATAATAAAATAAAAAAAAATAATATCACACTATTAAATGATTTAGTTCTATTACCACACCATAAATAATATATATTTGGAAAGTATAATAACTATGTGATATAAGTAAATTATGGAACTAATCATATATAGATAAAACATCACAACTTAAGTAAGATAATATAAAAAAGTGCGGCACATCAATATACAGAATTTAATTTGGGTGCACATAATTAGATACCATAAATTACTTTGAGAAATCTGGATTTTATAATATATCCAATCATATCTGAGAGAGAGAAAACCATTAGAGACATTAACGTCCTGAGACCGTTGTGATTGATTTATACTTATTTAGAGTAATTTTGAAGAATAATTATATTAAAAACAAAAAATTTTCTCATTCTTGAGAGCGAGCTATACGCATTGCCAGAATACTACTTTGAGAGAATTATTTATATGTGCGGCACCTTTCCTGCGCGAGCGTTAGGAATCTTGGTCTCGGATCAGATCTCTGAATTTGCACAGTGTATTTTTATTGGCTCTGAGAGTGTTAAAACATCTGCCAATTATAAGATTCACAGAATGTCTTTGAAATGTAGGAAAAATTAAATTCCTTGAAATTATTCGTTGACGTTGCGCAACCCATTGACCATCGTTTTTTTTTTTAACAGTGTATGTAAATATATATATGATAGTTAGAAAAGTGTTTATAAAAGTGAACTTGTATGATTAATGATAAATGAGTATTCGCTAGCCCTCCAAAAGACTGGAAAATTTGAAATTGGAATTTAAGAACTGAGATGTGAGCACAATTGGAATTGCGAGTAATTGAATGTAGTCCCTTGAAACATTCCATGATAATCTATCTCGAGTTCTATGAGACGAGTTGTTTAAATAAGATATAAAGCTTACAGAGCACAATTCAATCATACACATAGGCAGTGACGCGAAATGTATGTTAAGTCATGTTGCTTGTAATAGCGTTACCTTTAGAGTTCAACACCTCTAAGAGTGACCAGAATCCCTGTGTCACAACAACTCACTAATTGGTTAGAAGGTAACAATAAAAGTTGTAAGCTTAAATTCTGAAGACACACTCAAGAACTCCCAACCTCTTAGATCTTGCTTAGGGAGAATTAGAAGTAGTATAGTATTCTTAACTAAATAATGATATTTACTAAACATTTTAAACCCATATATTGAGACCAATTAAAAATAACATTTATTTATATTATAGTACCAAGATATTAAGGTATTTACGATTGTTAATATTGACTAAGTAAAGAAATAGATATTCTCTTGATTATGTAAATGCATGGAGAGATATAACATGTTAATGCGTTTTGTGTATATTGTTGAAAAAAATTTTTTAGAGTATAAAGGAATAATAAGATTTTATAAAATGAGGTTTGAATTTCTCATATAGATGGCATGTCATGTTAGAAACGAAAGTTATAATATAATTATTGTTATGGAAAGAATGATAGCCGCTTGTAGCATTTTTGTACGGTCATCGAAGTTATATAGTAAATGTAATTAAGAAATAGGTTTGTAATTTTTATATAGAGTTAGACCAATGCGTAACCGAAATGAGTGTTAATAGGTTTGAGTCATCGATGTATAGAAGATTTATGTTGATTTCATAAATAGAAGAAATTAACGTTTAAGAAATAATGAAGGGATTTTTTGAGTTGAGTGCCACCAGTGACAGTATTATTAATCACAGATTGAAGATAATCTTCCTAACATTGAATGATAAAAAGTTGAAAGTAGTACCGAAATATGAAGATTGGGATGTATGAGCGTTAACTATCTATTTAACGAACAGCATTTATAGAAAGGTGAGCCTGAAGATTGATTACGCTAGAATATAATAAGAAGGAATGAAGGACTATGTAAAATTGCATCACCTGAAATATTTTATATGTGTGTGAGATGATTATCTCTAATATCATAAGTGATGAAAATAAATAAGATATATTATGGCGCAAGGTTGGGAGAGTGGTATTTTCAAAACAATTGCAATTATGAGAAGTAGGTCGTTCAAGAATGATTTGGTATGGATACTATCTACAAGAAGAAATGAAGTGAAGACTTGAGAGTGGAGAGGAGTATGCGATCAAAAAGAGCCTAAAGTCAGAATACGTACAAAAGCATTAGAATTTTTTGAGGTATGAGGATGAATTGTGCGCAGAGGGAAGAGAGAGAGGTACCCACATATGGAGACAGACTATGAGTGGTATTAAAAAGAAACGTCCGAGAAGAAAAAAGTGTAATTCTATTTCAAGTGTGGAACGGAGCGTGGGACATTTGAAGAATGAATAGAAAATTGTACTGAAGGAGAAGGAGAAATATGAGACAGCATGAGAAAATATCGATAGTGCGGGATGTCACAAAATACATGAGAGGTTTAGAATTATATAGATAAGTTAACATGATACTAAACTTAGTGTACTATTATTTGTATAAAATGAAGATAAGGAGGGTCATTAACTGAAACTAAGCAAATTATGTAATAAAAAGAACGGATGGTGCTTCAATTGTGGATCATCTAAACATTCGAAATATGGAAGTGATGAGTGAGGTAAATAAAAGAAAATCCTAAACCAGTACACACCTAACAGAAAAAACATAAGTTTGTTGAGGAGTTTTATGAGTAGGAGAATGAGACATACAGGATATACAATTAGATATTATAGTAATATGTAATATTTAGCCAAACATACATTTAAGCATATATATGTTTTTAAGCTTATTATAGCCATTATAAAGAGGGCCATCTATATTGGTAATAAGCTTAGCCAGAGATATATAAATATATAAAAATCTATGACGAAAGACAATACAAGTGGATAACAACGTTGTATGTTTCCAAATGATGTGAAAATGAGTCTGAATAAGTAATAAAATATTGTTTAATTGGAGATGGCATTGATATTGTATTCAATTGTGGCATAGCAATGAGAGCACTATTAACTCGACTATTAGTTACCCAATTCCGATTTTAACCCATGAACCTCGAGATAAATAATAAGTATTATTAAAAATGAAAGCCGCACGAGATAAAGGTATATTAGGGAAGGGCAGTGAATAGATAATGGAAATACAATAAACAAGCACCACTCAGAAGTAACAAATATAGATGAAACATAATCTATCATAATAGGAGAGATAAAAATATAAATGGAAAGTTGATAACTATTATGTTTTTATATGAGTGAAGAAAATAACATACCTATGAGAAACTGAGAGTATAAGAGTTTATTCTTGAGGAGATGATGTTATTGGGTTGTTAAAGAGAATGCTGGATTTAACAATGAAGGTTAACACCGGAGAAGGACAACAGGCTGATGTTGAGGAAACAGAAGCAGAAATTGAAGTGAAATTGGTGAGCGAAACTTTGAATGAAGATATAGAGATTAAAGCTGGCCAGAATCAAGAAACGATGGTTAAGGATGAAAGAAGCACTAACGATGTAACAACGGAATCAGCAGATACAGATACTGTATTGAAGGAAGAGATAAAACCGGAAATAGTCCCACATGACATTGGGTTTGACAAGCGATTCCAGTATTCTTTAAGAATAGATTATGAAGTTACTAAATAAAAAGGAAAATGTTATAAAGAACAATGAAGATAAAAGAACATATATATATAACTGTAAGAATCTATACAGATTTAAAAATTGAGGATATTTAATGAAATAAAAAACGATAAATAATAATTAGTGAACATCATTGAAGACCAGGTAAATGTGCACATATCAGAGTTACCTACATGATTCAATAAAGAAAAGGAGTTACTGTAATATTAACTCTGAACTCACTTTATTATATAATAGAAAATACAAATAAGACTGAATATTTATGAATAAGGTCCGAAAATTGCAACACCAAAAAATCTTTCTTAATGAATGAGAACATACAGATAAGAAATGAATACATATAATTTTAAGTTGTGGAGGTTTGAATAGGTTGAGATAAGTCATCATAATGATGAATAAACTGTGGGCCGAAAATTGAAGAAGCCTGAGAAGAACCAGGATGAAATTGAAAATCTCTACAGAACTTCTCAGACACGAAGGCTGATAGACAGGTAGAATAAGCATCATATCGTAAAAAAGTATATGAGTGCATAGAGGTTCTGGAAAATATAACCTCAAAGAGAGTTATTTTACGGAGTTCTTTTTGAGAGATTGAGACCTAGGGTACTCCAATGCGTGAACTACGGTATTATTAAGAGAACGCTGGAAGAAGTCAAGGATTTATACATTCTAACTAAAACCTGAGTTAATCAAAACCCCAAGAAAAAGAATAGAAAAAAGAAAAAAGACAAATGTTTAAGACATTTGTTGAGAAGAGAGAGAGTTAGATTAAGGCGAGTACCATAAAATAACAGAACGTACTATGAAAAAAAATATACTAAAGGTTATTTCAATGGAGAACTAATACGGGGAAGAAAACAATTCCAATCAGAGAGATTTCCAATATTAGAGAAAGATAAAATCTATCAGAGAAAAAATATAAGGAGTCTGAGCCTATAAAAGTATGTGCGTAAAAAATGATAACAAGAACAAATAAATATGAACCAAATTACAAAATAATAAAAGGCCCACCCCTTGTTATTTTATCCAATGTACATAAAACACAGAGAAGTGGACATTAATTTATCTCGATTATATGTCTCAACCATTAATAATCTAATTGAAGATAGTATGAGTGAGATGGAAGAAATTTTATGGATGAGAAGAAATACATCAATATTGATAGAAAATATGATAGATCAGAATACATGAGTAATTAAACTGAAAAGGAAACCAATAATGGTCATCTAATAGATAAGGAGGATTAGCTTGATAGAAAAGACCCAGATCCACTGTAATGATGAAGAGACCCAAAGGTTATTTAAGGAATATATGGTATGGGAGGTGATAAAGTTATAGATAAAGAATACAATATTTATGAAGATATCAGTTTAAGTATTATATTAATATATTACATAAAGAAATCAGCAAGTAATGTAGTAAAAAATAGTACTCCCTTAGTGAATCGTAAGATAAGAAAGATAAATAGGACTATAATAAATACAGATTTGCGGCGATTAAGAGGACGATTGGCGAAGACGGTAGAGGAAAGGAAAAAGTTGTAAGCAAAGGAGGGCAGACGTACAAGTGAAAAAATGAATGAGAAGCAGAACAACAGACACAAAGTAGAACTATATAAGCGAAAAGATAAATTGTTGTTAAGAAAGTAAAAGCAAAGCTGTAATTGATAGTGTGAAGCGGAAAACATAATATCAAAGCCAGCCCAGTAGAACAACGAGAAGTAAAAGAATAAGAGATCAAAACAAGCAAAATAAATGTGTAACTAGTATTCAAAGTTATAGTTTGCCAATCTAGCAGTAGTATAGATACACGTCATGAACGCAGTAAAAAATGCAGAGCAATGATAAATATTAATATAATAACAAGGGAAGATATCTACACAGCTATAACATAGAATGAGTAGATAACAATTGAGCTTTATAAGAGTGTGATAGAATCTCGTCCCGTGATGGAGAAAAGAATAAAACAGTGAATCACAAAAAATTACGAAAGAGAATAAGCATAGGTATTCACAGATTAAGATCTCAGTAAAATTAGGAAAACAGAAAAAATTTAGAAAGATCCTCCTTCTCGCAGGAATATGATAGGTCGCGGAGAAAAAAAGATAGAGACACCAAGAAAGCTTAGTACACTACCTCTTCCACATTGGTAATCGCCGTATGCAGATGCGGCTTGAGAAGGAGAGAAATGTGATAGACAATGTGAATAGAGAGGGAGAAGACATAAGATGACGCAGAAAGATATGGATGAGTACTAGAATATGCCTTATTTACGACAGAGTAAGAACAGCAGTAGCATTCGAGAAGAGGAGGAGAGAGAGCAGAGAGGAGAAAAATGCTGTTATATGGAAACCCGTTAGCGCATCTACTCTTTTCTATATCTAGAGAAGAAACGGTTTTAAATGAACATAACACCATGAAAATAAAGGTGACAGAACTTGTGCTCCGAATCGAAATTTCTAAACTAGCTGTTACAATAATAGACCAACACACATGGAAAAATGAATGATTGTGATAATTTTGTTTACACACGATGAATATATATCTCGTCTCAGAGAATTTCCTCAGAGAAAGAGACACCATTTAATGATATCTGACCAAATGAATAATACATAGATTGAAAAGGCAAGTGAGGAAAAGTCCTCACAGAGGCAAGTCTAAGTTAATACCAATACTTGCAAGTCATAAGAGATTCCACCTAAAGAGACAGAGTGAAATATAAGAGAGGCAGCGAGGAAACTGTGGAATGCGGGCCCGGATGGCATTTTATACGTGCGAGGAGTCACACGTTGAATATGTGATTGCTTACTGATGGCTGGGCAGAGGTTTTTAATTGAAATAAAAAAGTCGGCGAAGCCATCATTTTGATGGACACACACTAATTGGGAGAATTTCTGAGAAGATTCCGAAGTGTTCACTATGTAATATTTGATGCACACATATTGGATAAATATAATACATCAGATCACTGTTATATTGTGGCAAAGATAAGGATTATAGGGAAACAATAAAGCTTCGATTATGGCAGCATAGAAATTCACGTAAAAGAATAACTCCAAACAAGATAATCTTTCTGTAAACATGAAGACTTTGATAAAGGGAGAATAAGACCAGCAAGTAAAATCAGCTGTGAGCCTTTGGAAAGTCAGAAGAAACCTATTACTTGGGATGAGCAGCTAATACAGAAAGTTACAGAAACAATATAGATTCCTGAAAGGAAATTAAGCAGATTTTGACACCTTGAACACTGCTAGATGAGAAAGAACAGAATCAGATTTTGACATTTGAATACTAACTTCAGAAAATCAGAAAGATACAGAAACATATAGACAAGATGATTGAGCGTCTCTCAGTAAAGGATTGAATTTTCAACAAGGCCCCTCTGGTATGGTCTCTAATCCAGTTCCCACCTCCACGTATAGATCCCAATTTTCTAGCGAATATGGTCAATCATGGAATCCACTATCGTCACGCTTTTTCCTTGTGCTCGCAAATCGACGTAACCCTTTTCAGGCATTTGTACACATGAGATCCACGCCAGCTCACTTTTCTACCGAGCGCATCGACACCATCATAGGAGGTTAGTTTCTTGTATCCAGTTATGTAAGTCTTAAAAAGAACTGGAGGTGTCGTAGTAGGTTTCCATACCCCTTAATTCCCATAAAACTCCTAAATGAGTAAAGTTAATGGTTCACAATTTATAGTATGCCTTTATATAATCCTTATTTAATTTCAGCTTTAGCCCTAATCCTAGTCCTACCTGCCTATGTTTAAAGAGGGAGTGACCCATATCAGGGTAAAAACATTACAATTTTGGTAAAGCATCCGCTGCTGGGCCTACTTTAAAGTGAGTCTGCTTGTGTGCAGTTAACTGCTTATATAATCCACTAGATAAAATTAAGTTGAGTCCTTATAGAAGAATATTTAAGCTGACCTATAGGTGAAACCTGACATAGACTGTGTTTGGTTGTGGAAATCATGAGTTAAGGTGACCTGAAGTGTTCTGTACATACTGACCATATGTCATATTATAGCTCAGAGTTTTAAATTTAGCACTTACAATAAACCAGTGCAAGCCTTGACTAAGCAGCGACCTAATGTATTGCTGGCTTATATGGGGTTGTTTAGAGGTAAGAGTCGAGGTTAATCACTAGAAAATTTTCAGCAATATATCGTAGTTGGAACTCACCCTTATTTGTTGCGAATCACCATTAATATATACGAAACTGAGTTTTGTTTACAGATGTTGCTAGTAAATAAGGTACAATTCGAATATAACGGCCATGTTGCTCTCAAAGGAAAACGGTGTCAAAATGTTAAAATGCTAAAAGATGATTTTACTTCCCAAAAAAATCTTTGATTGATAGAATTATGATTTATTATTTGATTATAGGCCGAAGAGAAATTTCAAGATCATTTTTAAGCGCCTAATGGGCCTATAAATTACTGGGTTTATATTTTGTGGAGTGGTGAGTGAAAAAAATTAATCTCTTCGCTTAATCATTCCTCATGCTTACTTGACTCTCGTTTCCAGACACATGAGAATGAGAACACATTTAAGGAACTTTCCTTCCCAGGGGCTCCTTAGTGACCTCGCTTATATTCACCCCTAACTAGCTCTCACGATTACCCGTACACCATTCTGGAATTTTCTGAAGAACACGCATTTACGAACATACTACCGCATATCTAGAAGTTTTGCGTGAAAAAAAGAGTCTTGATTGTGATTTGATCTTGAACAGTTCTCCTTGATTTCCGATTATAGTAACCAGAAGGTTTTGTTTTGTATATAAGTTTGAAACTTTTTAAGATTGTTAAAATTCGAAAGCCTTTGCCTATTATATAATTTAAAGATACGTTTTGAAATATATTGTGACCTATATTAAAGATTTTGTTAACGAACTTTAGTTGTAAATATTCCGTATAGTTTATGAAAACATTTAGTTTCGCTGGTGTAAATAAATAATAAACATTGATTTTGATTATAAAACTTAAACAGTATTATTTATATAAGATAAAAACTTTGACCTATTGTATATTAAATAGTTTAACCTTTCGAATTGTTTAACTTAAATCAAAGACCAAATTGAAGTTGAGTTGCGAAATGAAATAAGTTGTAAGTTGGAATTAAAGTTTATTTTTGGTAACAGTCACCTTTTGTGTGAATTAAAAGATCTTCTTAAACAAAGTTAGCTAATTATTTCTAAAAATCAGCATCCACAACATAGGTTTTCGTAAGTGTGGTATAACTTGAATTTATCTGTAGATTTCCTAAAATTCGTAATTCCAGAGAGTGGTAATTTATTTTGAAAAGACATCATAAGAAGCCAAGATAAATTTCAGAAGAATTCCAATGAATCAAAAAAGACATCATAAGAAGCCAATAAAACTTCCAAAAGAATTCCAATGAATCAAAAAAGACATCATAAGAAGCCAATAAAACTTCCAAAAGAATTCCAATGAATCAAAAAAGACATCATAACAAGTCAATAAAACTTCCAAAAGAATTCCAATGAATCAAAAAAGACATCATAACAAGTCAATAAAACTTCCAAAAGATATCCAAGAAATAAAAAAAAGACATCATTAACAAGTCAATAAACACACTTGCCGGAAAAGAATTCCATATGATCATAAAAAAAAAGACATCCATAAAATAGCCATAAACTTCCAAAAGAATTCAAATGAAATCAAAAAAAGAAACACTATAAAAAACCAATAACAAAACTTCCAAAAACGAGAATTCTCAATGAACTCACAAGAGACACCCGACATCAATAGAACATCAATAAAACTTCCAAAATAATTCCAATGAATGGAAAAAAACGTTATAACTAGTCAACAAAACTTCCCAAAGAATCCCAATTAATCTAAAAGACGTCTAACCTGTACAGTTAATGAAAAAACATCTAACAAAGGAATGACCATAGACAATCAAAATACATAGATACTAGTCATAAACACCATATTCCAAGATCTCAAATAGAATCAGAGGACGTCTCATTTAACATAGTGCATAATTTTAAAAATAAGAAAATACACATATGAAATCATAAAAATAGTACATAAAAAAAACAAATGATCAAAAGCATAATAAAACTACTTCCCAAAAACCTTTGCCATATGACCACTCCAACAAAGAGTACACAACTAGTCAATGAACCTTTCCAAAGCAATCCACTGAAATCAAAAGGAAAGTCCACCAAAACTGACCAATAAAATAAAACATCAATAAAACATTCCTAAAGAATACTCAAGGGATGTTATAACTTAAATGGGACATTTAGGTCTCAATTATTGTAGTATATTTACAGTATTTCGAAAGAATACAAAACAAAAGATC
>JABUQX010033726.1:37500-40000 GCA_015478945.1 Trachelipus rathkii
GTTGCTCCAAAGCCACACTCCTAGTATTAACTATTTGCTGTTAAGTGGGTCTTTTTTTAAAACTGAAAGATATAACGGAGGGTTGAGTCGTAGACATAGAGTGGATAGAAGACGAGGTGATTGAAGATCATAAATGAAAAGTAAAAGAGTTATGAATATAACAGAACCCAGAAAGGACGGTAGTAAGAGAGTTGAGAAGGGTCCCGTCTCTTCGGCATAGGCTAAATGGGGATCACACTTGCAGTAAAGGAAGAGATGCATTTGATAAACAGAGAAAAATCATTATACCAATTGAGGGTTTAATCTCGCAAACACTTTTAAACTCATAGAGAGCTATAGAGATATCTTTAAAAGCAAATCACAATATTAGGCGTAAATAAGTTGGAAAGTGATGGAGATGGAGGATTTGTTCCGGAATTATCGAAAGTAGGATTAGAAGCAAAGGTTTGAACGAAATTTCGACTTTAACAGAATCTTTCAGAAGTAAACGGTAGATCTCCTTTTATATCATTGTGGTCAGGTGGTAACACGCCGGCTTTACCAACAGCGAGGGTGTGGGTTCGAAACCCAGTTAGGTAAGAAATCCTAGGGATGATTATATATATATATATATATAATATATATATATATATATATATATATATATATATATAATATATATATATATATATATATATAATATATATAAATATATATCAGGGGCGTATTCGTCCTAAAATATATTGGTAGTTGCATTTTACATTTTACTCACAATAGGAGTTATTGACTAATATATAATATATATATATAATATACTATAATATATATTATACTATATATATATATATATTATATATATTATATATATATATATATTATACTATATATATTATATATATATATAATATAATATATTATATATATAGTATATATTAAAATAAATAAAATAATATATTAATTATGTGTGTGTGGTGTGTGTGTGTGAGTGCTTGTGTGTTTCAAAAAAGAGCAGCATTGATGACCGTAAAAGCATTAATCTAGAAAAATTAAAAAAATTTACAATTATTTTAAAAAAAGTTATGTGACTTACCATTACAATTTTATTTTTAAAAAAAGTCCGCTCTTCTATCTATTGATTGAGCAAATTTATCAATTACTTTATTATTAAAATCTTGTATGCCCATAATAAAGTCTTTCTAGATCGAAAGCATTGCTAAGGCGGAAAGTCTTTCTTACCCCATGGTGTTTCTAAGAAAGGTTTTAATCCTTTTTAAATAAGGAAAACAGCGCTCTACTTTGGACGTTGTTATCGGAATGGTTATTAAAACTTTTAATAGTTTCACACTTTTACTAAAAGTGGCTTCTAAGTGATTTTCTGTAATGAAATCGAATAAAGCTATGGCTCCAAGACATAGAACGAATTCTTCTAGCTATAAGATTATAGAAAGTTCTGGTTTTTAAAGTTTCTTTCAATGTATGAAATGTACAATTTACAGGTTTCATTTACATTTTTTCTCAGGAAAGATGGAATCATACTGAGAAAAAATATCCGGCAGATTAACGTGGCAACAATTAAATGTCTGAGAAAAAAAAAAAAAAATGGGGGTAAATTTTTAAAATTCCCCCTTTTTTTTTTTTTATTATTCCCCTGGAAAAAAAACAAATAATTGAGAGAGGATTGATAGAGGGATTTTGGCAGGTGTGTAAAAGGAGTGGTTTTGAAAGTAAAACGTAGATACAGAGCAAGGTTATGGTTTGAGTGAAAGACAGTCCTCGGAGCGAACTTATGATTGGATGGTGAGCAACTCGAAACAAGTGTCTGGAGTTTAAATATTTAGGGATAATATTTGGATGAAAAGAGAACGGATGATGGAGAGTGTGGTAAAAAGGTGTGAATGGTAGGAAGGTAGCATGTGCTATTAAATCCTTGTGAATTAAAGGACTAAGTGTGAGTGCGCTAGGGTCTTGCATGAGGGTATGTTGTTACCTTGTTAATGTACAGTAGTGAAATTATGGTCTGGAATAAGAGGTATGGATCTAAAGTACAGTACAATGTGTTCGGATGGCCAATCTCAGGGGTGTGTTAGGTGTGAAACGAATTGATAAAATAAGGAATGAACGTATTAGGGGGTTGTGTGGTGTGAGGAAGGAAGTAAATGAGAGAATAAACGAGATAACATTGAGAATTGTTTTGGTCATGTGGAAAGGGTGGATGATAGTCGGTTGGTTAAAATGATGTATAGTGGTGAGTGTGTTGGGAATCGACCGGCTGGGAGACCGAAGAAAAAGTGGATTTGAATCAGTAAAGAATGCCTGGAGGAGAGGAATGTGATTTTGGCAAAGGCGAAAAGAAAGGTACATAAATAGGAGTGAATGGCGGGGTTTATTTTAATGGGGGTATGGTGCTGGATTTTATCCACGGGATGAACTCCTCATTGACGAGATGCTGCAACAGTGATGGTCCGTCGCAGTCTCTTGAAGCCCTGGGGTGGATTTTTTCTGACTGCGAATGGTCTCACTT
>JABUQX010033727.1:0-2500 GCA_015478945.1 Trachelipus rathkii
TTGATTATATATTTATTATTATTATTATTTGTTATTAGTATTATTTATTATTAATATTAATAATTAAAATTATTATTATTATTATTATTATTATTATTATTATTATTATTATTATTATTATTATTATTATTATTATTATTATTATTATTATTATTATTATTATTATTATTATTAAAATATTTTCTTTGCTATAATACTTTATTATTATTTTATTATTATTATATTATTATTATATATTATTATTATTATTATTATTATTATTATTATTATTTACAATACTTTAATTAGTAATTTTGTTTACACCTTTTCCTTATCGATGTGTTTCTGATATTTTTGATCCTATTAATTTCAATATTATCTTTCTTAATATAATTGTCAGTATTATTACTAATATTATGAACATTTTATGGATATTTGTAATGTTGTAATTAATATAATTGATTTAATAGTTATTATTATTTTTAGTATTATTATTAGTATTGGTATTAGTATTATTATTAAATAATTATTTATTAAATAATTTATTATTATTATATTATTATTATTATTATTATTATTATTATTATTATTATTATTATTATTATTATTATTATTATTATTATTATTATTATTATTATTATTATTATTATTATTATTATTATTATTATTATTATTATTATTAATTATTATTAATTATTATTATTATTATTATTATTATTATTATTATTATTATTTATTATTATTATTATTATTATTATTATTATTATTATTATTATTATTATTATTATTTTTATTGTTTGATTGAAAAAATATACGAAAATATTGAGCATAAAAATTCATCTGCTCTTATTTTATTGGATCTTACCAAAGCTTTTGATACAATAGATCATGGTATTCTTCTAAGCAAAATGTACAAGTTGGGAATTCAGAGAAATACGCTATAATGGTTTAGAACATATTTAGGATAGAGATCTTCAAAAAAAGAAAAGGAAAAAGAGAAAAACTTCAAATGACTTGCGGTGTCCAACAAGGACCTATAATTTCCCCTTTATAATTTAACCCATTTACCAATGGCATCTTTAATTCACATGATTCTTTCACTGTTTCATTTGCAGATGACATATCAATGTTAATGAGTGATAAAGATCCCATCATATGACAGAAAACGGCAGACACAACAAATAAGATTTCAACATGGATAAATTCTAGCAAACTTTCACTAAATCTACAAAAAACGTTATACATTCTTATTATCAAGAAAAATATAGCAGATAGTACCATAAATATAAAAGGGGTCGACCTCCAAAGAGCCACAATTGCCAAAATAATTGGGGTATCAGTTGATGAAAAATTAACATTTAAAGAACATACTAAACGGCTAGTGAATAAACTAGCAAAATACATGTATGTACTAGTCAAATTAGCAAAATAATTTCCTTTATATATACTGAAAAATATATTTATGCCCAAGTACACCCACTTTTACTTTACTGTCTACCAGTATATTTCATAGCTAACAAATCAGCTATTCAATCGCATATTACTATGCAAAATCGTTTTATACGACTTCTAAGAGCTACTAGAAACTTTTATGACCATACAACAGCTTTATTTAAAAACATAGAATATTACAGTTTGAAGACCTATCAAAGCTTCTCTTCTACAAGAGCAGCACAAGATCATACATAGCAAAGCCTGTAACTTTCTATTATTCATAATAATCAGTTTCGAAGAAGTATAGCTTTACGAAATAGTTCATATATGAATCCTTGTTTTTATCGATTAGCAAAAGCTAGACAAGCAGCTTGATAAATTATATAACGATTTACCGTATAATTTAAAAAATGAAGGATCCTTAAAAGCATTTACATTTAAACCCAAAAAAATTATATTGCTAAGTATTATTATTATTATTATTATTATTATTATTATTATTATTATTATTATTATTATTATTATTATTATTATTATTATTATTATTATTATTATTATTATTATTATTATTATAATTATTATTATTATTATTATTATTATTATTATTATTATTATTATTATTATTAATATTATTATTATTATTATTATTACTAATTATTATTATTATTACTAATTATTATTATTATTATTATTATTATTATTATTATTATTATTATTATTATTATTATTATTATTATTATTATTATTATTATTATTGTGTGGTAAGACACAACTTAGTTATTATTTTAATCGTGATAGTTACTGTGTATTATTATAATTACTATTAATGATATTGTATATATAATACAATTAATGTTATTATTAGGAAGGAAGAGGCATCACTATTGTTGTTACTTAAAATATATTATATTATTAACAATTATGAAATATAGGAAAAGCATGTATTATATTCGGGGATTAAACGACACAACACTGTGTTGCAATAAGTACCTCATTTTAGTCTGTACTGATATTACATCCTGTTTTATACGATTTACTGACAAATTGAAATTGTAATCATATAAAACTTTATATGTATCTATGTTAT
>JABUQX010033727.1:7500-30000 GCA_015478945.1 Trachelipus rathkii
GGGGCCGGGGAGCCTTATATATATATAATAGATCCCTCTAGTTTAGGTATAACTTTTTGCATCGTCGATACATCTAGGTATATAGGTCAGGTTTTTTTTACGGCTTTCTAGTTTGGGTTATGACAAGTATTGTTAAGTTTGCACAGAATAAATATATGAAAAGAAAAGAAAAATAAGGAACGAATTTTACCCATTTCACGTTTTAGTACAAAAATCGAGTTTTCTTTCTCATTTAAAATGACCCTTTTTCTCTAATTTATTAATTAATTATTAATATTTTCATATTTCGTATCTTTCTCATTTCATCTTAATAAATTGTTTTCATATACTAATATTCTTATTCTTTTCTTATTCTTACCTGATTGCGAAACTGGAACTGTATCTCACCCTCAAAATGTGATTGAAATGCAACTTGTTCTTCGCTGCAGGTAACTTCATTTGAAGATGGGTTTCCATTAGTGGCTGAAAGGTCAACATTATCATCTCCTAGCTCAGATAAGGGGAAAAAAATTTAATTTATTAAGACAAAAATATACCAACTGATATCTTTAAACAATGTTCCAAATTTTGTTTCTAATAAGCATATTTACAGTCACATACATATATAAAAATTATTGTTAATTGATGGTGCAATATCTGTTAGAATTTTTTCTCCATGTGGTGTAGAGTATACGTTGACATTTACGTTATCACTGTGCCCCATAACTAGTAGATACAAATTTCTTAAAGTTTCCTGGTAGATTCATATTATTAAAAATTGTAGCCATACGTTGACTTATTTTATCAGCATTTATTAGCCTCTCTAAATTTGCCGCTTTACACACATTGTTACATTCGGACCATCCTTTTGCGTGATCTTCTGTAGTTAAACCTTTAAATTTTACCTTCATTGAATGCAAAACAAAATCACAGGTTATAATTAGAAAGTTTATACCAAGAAGGGAAGAAGTAGGTTTGTAATAAACGGAGGTAGTAAAACCTAAGGGATTATGCTGGACGAGAATATCAAGGAAAGGAAGAGTGTTATTGATTCATCTTGACGTGTGAAACGGATGTTAGGGTGCTTGGAGTTAATATATGAGAAGAAAAGGTCTGAATGAGCTTCATTATGAAAAACTATAAAACAATCATCGATATAGCGACAGTAAAAAGAGGGGTTTAAATTCAGGGGGGTAACTGTTAAGCCAAGATGATTCATGATAGCAAAGGAAAATGTTAGTATATGTGTGGATCCTAGGGCGGAGCCCGTAGGCATATCATCCAGTTGTATGTAATATTTATCGTCAAAAGTGAATAAAGTATTATTGATAGCTAAGTTAAGAAATTCTTGGAAAAGAGAGGGGGTTAAATTGAGGTAAGCTGAATATTAGGGTTAGAGGAGTTACCTAAAATATAGAAGTTTCAGAAACAGGAATGTTTTTTAAAAGAGATTCATTTAAAAGCTCGGTTCCCTAGAAACAAACAAATTTCATATATATATATATATATATATATATATATATATATAATATATATATATAATAAAATATAAATATTATATATATAATATATATATATATATATATATAT
This sequence comes from Trachelipus rathkii, assembly GCA_015478945.1. Taxonomy (NCBI): domain Eukaryota; kingdom Metazoa; phylum Arthropoda; class Malacostraca; order Isopoda; family Trachelipodidae; genus Trachelipus; species Trachelipus rathkii. The sequence goes on from JABUQX010033727.1 coordinate 9,070, forward strand.
ATATATATATATATATATATATATATATATATATATAATATATATATATATAGATTATATATATATATAATATATATATAATATATATATATATATATATTAAAACATTATAAATACCTGTTGAAGGGAAAATGTATATGTTTTCTGAAATAATATTAGCTATTTTCTAACTTCTATTTACCACGGATAAAAGTAATAAGGTTGTCCTTTAATAATAATATATCGGCTACATCACCATCTTTTTGACATTTTTGAAAATCTACCCATTGATAAGTTCTAGCATCTCGGAATTTTTCTAAAGTTAATCGCGGTGGTTCCTCTGACCTTCTTGCGCTTAGAAAAGTAAAAAAAAAAACAGACTGAAATTTTTCTTGCACTTCTAAAGGTATCTATGGTCCAGTTTTGTGTTTTTTTTTATTGTTTCAATTTGTTCGAAAATATAATCTTTTAAATTTTCAATATCTTCTTCTTTGGGCAATTCTGAGGGCTTCCTTAGTTTAAGATCACGCGCATTTCTTACATTGAATTCGGAAGGTCCAAGCAACATCTTTCAATTATACTTGAAAACTGTTTGGAAATCACTGAGGATGTTTTTCATTGCCTCATTGCCTCATTGCCTTCCATGAGATTATGATAATTTAAGCTTTCCATCAAATTCTGTATCGTATATTTCATATCCAGTAGAGATGAATGCTTAATTACATTTCTTTGCAAAATTTGGATGCGTGTGGAATATTTGTAAATATTTTATTAAAAATTTCATGTCAGTTTTTCTTTCTTTTTCTAACTTTAAGAATTCAGGAAAAATATCCTCCAAATTCTCATTTTGCGTGTTTATTCTAATGATATCAGTGTTTGGTTGACAGGATCTCTGTACAAACGTTCACCGGAAATCAAAAATAATTACTAACAAGACGTATTCATTTTCTGAGTCTTTTTCTCCCTAAGTTTTGGGCAAATAACGCCTTTCTCAATTGTCATATCTGAATCTTAGAATTGCCAATCGAATATTTTGGCTGAATTGAAGATAATCCTGAACATCTCTTATGGTATAAATATGTTTTTTTTACCAAATTCCTAAGCAAGCCCGATAAAAGAAGTCTGCTGGCCATTTTTTTGTTCGCCGTCATATCATCAAATTTCGAACTTTGATGCCATTTTTAAAATTTCTATATAGTGGTGTATATTCCTTTAATAGGTCCAGGTGTCCTTGTTACATCTGCTGCTGTTATCCACTTTTCAAGAGCTTAACTTCCTTCTTCTGTCCGTAATTGTTTATGTGTCTGATACTTATGGATTAACAATTGCCTTACAGAAATAACGCTACTGGGTCGATTAGTGGAAAGATCTGACGATTTGCCTAAAAATAAATTCTAGAAAGGGTAAGGCTGCGTTTCTCGGCGTCGAGTCAATGAATGAAATTTTAAATTCTCCGTCTGATATCGAGGGTCTGAAAACCTCCTTCCATCATATTTTCTTTTCGTGAATGTGTTTGACAAGCTTAAAAACTTTCAACTACGATTAGAAGAAAAGGAGGAATTGCTACTGAATCGCTAAGAGTGAAATAAGAGGTAAATGTACTTGTGAAACGCTCAGCATTAGCAAAGAAAAACGGTAGTTTGTACCTTCGAAATATATAAGAAGGGAAAAAGGAAAAGAAAGAGTAGTTGATGAGAGAGAGAGAGAGAAGAGAAGGAAGAAGAGAGAGAGAGAAAGAGAGAAGGTAGGAGATTAGAGAGAGAGCGAGAGAGCGAGAGAGAGAGAGAAAGATAGGAGAGAGAGAGAGACTGTTAGTTCACATACTGTTATTAGGCAAATTTCTTGTCTGAAAACTGTTATTTTCTTCAATCGATTCCGGAAGGAAACATCCCCTTCGGATGATCTAACACAGAAAACTTCAGTTGATGGCATCTCAGTGTGTAAAATGACTAAAATTAGAAGAAGACGTAAGTAACATATATCTAGTTGACAGAAGTTAATCACTTAAATAATATTATAAATATATATATCTGGTTAAACAACCTGAACAAAATTTGTGTTCATCTAGAAACAATAGATTTCTCATGGTATCTGGGAAATTGAATTAATCCATCTGGAGGGATTAAAGTGACATCCAATGATCTTATTCAAACCTAATCTTTCCTCATCGTCCTTGGGACGTAAAAGTTTTTCCTGATTTGCCACCTCTTGATTTGGTGTTTTTAATAAATTACATACATTACATTTTATTCATAGATAACAACAAAAACTCCAGCAAAAATACGTAGGTAATTGTGTTGTTTCAAATAATCGTTATGTAATTATTTATTTTATATAATAAATAATAACTTGTGACTGGAATATTACTAGAACAAAAATTTATATATATACTATAATATTTAACTATATCTATATATAATTATATAATATTATATATAATATTATATATATTAAATTAATTATATTATTATAATATAGTAATATATAAATATTATTTATATATATATATATATATATATATATAAAACAATATATATTATTATACATATTATATATATAGTATTAATAATATATAATAATAATAATATATTAGATATATATATATAATTTAAATTATATAAATATAAAAACCTATAATATTAATTATTTTAATTTTTTTATATTATGAATAACTTATTATTTAGTTATTTTTTATTTATTTATTTATGTAATTACTATTTTTATATTATGTTATTATTTTTTTCTTTATATAGTTCACTTCAATTTAACGGATTTTACAATTTTCTCTTTTAAATAGTTCTTTATTTTCGGAAAAAATTTTATTAACTATTCGAGAATAAAAAGATTTAAACTTTAATGAAATACCAATATTTCCTGTGATAATCTTAGCAGACAAGGTTAAACAACTATTATTATCTGCAGCTATACAAAATAAATTTCTGGAATATAAAAAACTCCCCTAAAAAATTAATTTTACATTAATGTGAAGTCAAAAAAATAATTTTGATAAAATCAAAAGCTAATTTGCCAATACAGCTATTATCATGGAGTACTAGTGAACTGCAACAATACAACATGTCAAAAACATGAAGCACATTCATTGATTAATCACATGATATGCAGGCTAATTTTTAATAAGGATATGTGTAATTTAATTGAAGACTATTTGAAAAAATACTAAACTTGAAATCTAATTTTAGAAACAAGCTAGCAATTTAAATGTAGGAGATTTGAATCGCTGTAATGCTCTCATATTACGGGTTTAAATACCTTGTGTATAATTCGGGGTTCTCTAAAGTTAGTTTGTTTCACAAAAGAGGGAAATATAACATCCACGATTTGCAATTAAATGAGTACCGAACATACTCTGTAACCTCCGAACAATGACCACGGTAAAATATGAGGACTCGCCGGTTGGTAGTAGCTTCTAACATTCAACTGTTTCCTCTGACTTAAATTGTCCTTTACAATTATATTATATCTCGCTTTCACTAGAAAAAATTCTTGTCCAATTTGAGATTTAAAATAAAAAGTATCCTGCTCGCATTCAAGAATTTTATTGAAGTTAAATGGTGTTATAATTCTTTTAATAACCTTTCTATATTAATGAAGGATAACCATGTATTAATAAGTTTTTTGTTATTCTATTCACCCTCTTTGTAAAGTCCTCGATAATTATTAAAAGCTTGTGAATTATGTTTAATATTGAAGTTATATCTAACGGAATATAATCATAATTTTGTATAAATCGTACTTAAAACATTTACTTCTCTTCAACTCTACCCATTTTTAAAATCAAATAAGATATCTAAAAATGCCAGTTTTTTTATTCTTTAACATTTCTAATTTGTAAATACATAAAATCTAATTTGTAAATTTATTTTAAAATCTCATTTAATAATTCATTCAATTGTTAGAATCAAACTCTGGAATGAGTTTCCGAGTTTACGACGAAAACGGTCCAGATCTAATAAATATAAATAAAATATAAAAATAGTGAATACATAAGAAACAAAAATAAAACAAAAAAATTTGGACTTCAATCAACACAGAAGGAATAAAGGAAATTGTAAAACTCATCAATTAGTGAAGCAAACAAACTAACGCAATAAAGAATAGAAACAACAACACTCATACATCTTTTTGCCCACTCCAAGTTCGATCGTACTTGGGCATGGTGGGTCTGATATATTAATATATAATATATATATTATATAATATTATATATATATAATAATATGATATATATAATATATATATTATAGATATATTCTACATCAACTGCCCATTTCGCAGTTGTGTGTAGTAAATTTTCAAGGCTTGTCAAACACCATTTTCCGAAAAAGAAAAATATGAGGGATTTCAGACCCTCGCAGATCAGACAAAGAATTTTAAATTTCTTCAAGGACTCACAACATCAAGAACCATCTCAACTACTTCTAGAATTATATTATTAATATTATTTAGTCACATTTCAAAATCTAGAGTCGAGGTCGACCTAGTATGACATCTGCAGTAACCTATAAACGCCCTCATGTCCCAATGATTTTATAAGGAGGGTGATGTATAGTTAGAAGGTTAAAAAGATGATAAAGAGAAACCAGAGAAAGAAGATGAAATGATAAATAAGAATATAGCAACCACAATATAGGAAATTTTAAAAAGTGGCAATCAATCGAACTTGATGATAATCGCGCGAACAACAAAAAGCAACGAGCCAGATTTGTGCAGGTGCTTAGGAACATTTGTAAAAACATTATTATACTCATAAAAAGCATAGTTCAGCTATCTTCAATCTCATACAAAATTGCGATTTGAATTAGCAAAGTTCTCAAGAAAAGAGTAATGACAAATTTGAGAAAAGAGGTTTTGCAAAACTTTGGAAATAAATTCCTCCAGAGAATGAAATCTCCTTGTATAAGATATTTGATTTCGTGACTTGTTCAGAGAGTACTGTCACTACCAACAAATGTATTCATAAAAATAAATACACAGGCAAAATAGACTAATGGCGCTTTTCCGAATCATTATTAGGAAAAAATCGAAAAAACCTGACAAGAAAGAATCTTTAATAAAGAAAATATTCAAATATCCACACGCACTCCAAATTTAGGGCAAATTTAAGCATTCCATCTCACGGAATAAATATCGATAAGAATTTTGATGGAAACTTAAATTACATAATCTATGAACGATAGCAAGAAACATGCTTATGTGATCCAAACAGTTTTCCCAATCATAAGTTCAAGATGTGTTAGTACCTCCGAATCAATATGTAATGAAATCTGCTACTAAACAAGAAGCCGCAGAATGGCCAAAGAAAAAGATATTTGGAAAAAATTTAAACGATTATATTCAAAACAAATAATCAATAAACAAAACACAACTGGACCTAGTTAGGATGCCTTTAGAAGTGCAGAAAATTTTCAGTCTGGTTTTTTTACGTTCTAAGTCAATCTTCTATGAAGCGTTTAGAAAACTTATCGGATTCTCATGACTTCTTTTTAAAATGGCTACGATTTCAAAATCTCAAAAAAGATTCGAATGTAGCCGTGTAAGGATTATTATAAGACAACCTTTATTTGCCTTTACCGTGTAAAGGAAATAATTATTCGTGTCCAACATCATTCCGAAATTTTAACCCAGTGTTAAAAAATGACCGGATTTAGAATTTATGTAAATAGCTATAGTCAAGAATAACGTATACGTTTTCCTTTCAACATATTTTTAGGTTTATATATATTAATATATATAATTACTATTATATACATATATAAAATTATATATATATATAAATTATATATATATATAGAATATAATATCATATATATATATATTATAATCATATATTATATATAATTACTGTATTATATAGTATATATGAAACTGGTTGTTCTAGGAACCGGGACTTTAAACGGATCTTCTTTTACCAAAACATGCCTGTCTCTGAACCTTCTAATTTAGGTACACTCTAAACTAATATTCAGCTAACTCAATTTAATCCACTCGGTTTCATAGAAATTCTTAACTTAGCTACCAATAATTATTTATTCACTTTTGATTCTACAATATTACAAATAGAACTGATGATATGTCTAGCTCCTCCCTAGACCACCATGCATACATTATTTCCTTTCCATCATGAATCATCTGGCTTAACATTACCCCCTGAATTCAAGAACCTCTTTTACTGTTGCTAAGTGGTGATGTTTATATTTTCAAATGAAAGCATTCAGACCTTTTTTCTCACACGTTACGTTATGCATTTGAACAATCGTCTCTTACTACATAACGAAGCAAGACATACATCTTTTCTTGAGATCATGGGTCCACATAATCATTAGGTTTCACTACCGTCCTTTATTATTACCTACTCCTTCCCTTCTTGGTAATAACTTTCTAATTATATTACCTGGTGATTGTTTTGCATTCAATTGAAGGTAAAAATTTTTAAGGTTTACTAGCAAAGGATCACGCAAAAACGGAATGGTCCGAATGTAACAATGTTTAAAAGCGTCAATTTAGAAGTGTCATACATGAGTTGATAAAATAATGTCACCAAGTATGGCTTTAAATTTTTCTGCTGTATGCAACTACCAGGAAACTTTAAGAAATTTGTATCTACTAGTTATGGGGCACAGTGATAACGTAAATGTTAATGTCTACTCTACTCCACATGGAGAAAAAATCCTAACAGATATTACACCATCATTTGAAAATCATTTTTATATGGGTATGTGTCTGTAAATATGCTTATTAGAAACAAAATTTGGAACATTGTTTAAAGATATCAGTTGGTATTTTTTGTCCTAATAAATTAAAAAAATTTTTGCCCCTTTTCTGAACTAGATGATAATGTTGACCTTCCAGCCACTAATGGAAACCAATCTTTATATGAAGTTACCTGCAGCGAAGAACAAGTTGCATTTCAATCATATTTTGAGGGTGAGATACAGGTTCCAGTTTCGCAATCAGATAAGAATAGTTTAACAGAAAATATTTCGACTCCTACCTCTACTTCAGTGAGTAAGACATTGGTTATTTTTTTTTTATAATTAGTCATTTTAGACGGAGAAATGGTGCCGCACCTCGCTAGGACTACTTTTCATAGCTTATCTCATTCAGACCTTATCTTCTACTCTAAATTAATTAGTTTCCAGAGAGAAATATATCCAACTATTACTTTATTGTCTTTTTTCTATTATAATGTAATGTTCTCTGAAGATGCGTCTGCTCTCTGATTTTTTTTACCTAGCTCGCATGTGGGCTTGATAGTTTCCTTCTGTGGATCTCAAAGCGAAACTATTTGGCAATCGGACGAAATCTCTGGCATCTAACTTCAAAAAACTTAGCCTTCACTATTAGATAATAGTTAAATAATTTTTTACCTTATTTGTAATAATTTATTCAATTTTCCTTGAAATAAAATATGCGTGGTATTTATTTATTTTACTTTATTAAATATTTATATAGCTAGGAAAACACAGATGAAATGTAAAATCGAATATGTGAAAGAGGTAAGAGTATATAGAGATTATGCTGTTTTTTATATTTCTTGAGTTAGAAAGTAGTTTTGCAAAAGAATTGTAATAGAAATGCTCAGTTCAAAATTATATTTTTTTTAATGTGAAATTCGAGATATTTAAATGTGTCTTACTGTAAAAGATGTATTTAAGATAAATTTTATTTGATTTAATTTATAGTAAGAGGTGTTCAGATTTTAGACTTTACGAACACAAAAATATCTAGACTACATTTCCTTGAAACATCTAACACGGAGATATGATTTGAATGTACACAAGAAGAATAAAAAAAGAATATCATAAATGGAAAGTAGAGGAAAAGCTTGAGATATTACAGAGTCCTGTCGCTTAGCATTTCTTTTTGTCAATTGATTTCTATTAAGAAATAACATCGATTCGTAATTTATATAACTACAGAATTTCTACATCCTCTCAAAAACGTTTAAGCATCGAGATTCTTAAAATTCCTCCAATTCAGTTGATAGTTGAACCTTTCTTGGAAGATTAGTAGTGCTTACTATATTAATTATATTTTATATACATTATTATTATTATATATTATTATTATTACTATAATTATATTATTATTATATATTATTATTTATTATATACCCCTACAATAATTAGAGAAAACAGTGCCAAAGAAATTGCGTTACAGTTTAGTTTTGAATAAGCTTTTTTTCACTTATATTATTATTATATATTATATATATTATTATTATTTTTATATTTATTATTTATATTATATTATTTTTAAGTTTAAAGTTATACTTAATATTTAATAAATATATAATTAGCGTTATTAGTTTTATAATATTATTTTTATTATAGATAGTATTATTTATATTTTTTATATTATTTATTATTATTATATTATTATAATATTAATTATAAATTATATTATTATTTATTATTATATTATTAATATTATTATTATATTATTATTTCCATTTCGACCCTTCGAAGCAAGCTCTTCCCTGATATGCACCCTAGCATCGCCTTCAGCAAATCTTATCCGAATCATCTCATTTCGAGGAACTGGGAACATCTTGTAAAGATAACCACTCAGCCTCTGTCCCTTTCGTTGGGTAGAGTTTTTCTGTCGTTATTTGCTAACACGTTACCGCATCTTTGTGCTATGAATCCTTAACTTCACTCAAAAAAAAATTATTATAATTATTATTATATATGATTATTATATTATATATTATATTATATTATTATTATTATTTTAAATTTATATATTATATTTATCATTAGTATTATAATATATATATTATTTTACAGAAATAAAGAAGACGATATTTATAAAAAATCCAAAGATGATAAGTCCGTGTCATGGAGAAAAATCTAAGACAATTTCAAAACCTATTTAATAATAAAGAAGAAAAGGACAAAAAATTGCAAAAATTATTTAATAATATATAATTATCATTATATATATATATAATTTATATATAATATTTAATAATTTATGATTATCAATATCATATATAGTATATATTATATATATAATATATATATATATATAATATTATTATATAATGATATATTAACTATATAAAAATATGATATATTTATTATATATAATTATTATATATATTAAATATATATATAAATTATAATTAATAATTATATAGTTTTCAACTTATATAAATATAAAAAGTATATAATAATATAATAAAATACCTTAAATATAAAATATTATGGAAACTCACTATGGCAATGAGTGGCCTGCAAAGATTTGTGTTAAACCTGCGCCAAAGGGGTAATTATAAACTCCTCCGTTTGAATGCGTGCTACCTGGATTGGCCTATACCCAAAACCGATTTTACGAGTCCTATTGTCGTCGAAGTCATACTAAGATGTCATCTCTAGAGCTTACTCACGTGGAAAAATCATGACCGAAGCCACGAGGTAGGATATTAACCGGATACTCTTTACCGTATAATCAATATTTATTTATATATAAATTATTTCATTTAAGTAATATATGTTAACGGATTCATCTCTATAGTGGTCATACTCGCGTTTTGAGTTCTAAGGATAATTTAAGTTCTAAGTAATTATTTGCGCACTTTGTAAATACTTACTACTACATTTTTTTATGGGCCTAAGTTAAATTTTTAGAGAGATTAAAATTATTGATATATTGAATAAATATAATATAATATTATTATTATTTATTATTTAGTCCGATTATTATAGAATGATATTTATTTTTACGGAGTTGAATATATTATTAATTTCATTATTTCATTCATTATCTTCATCTCTAGCATCTAGTCCTTTTTTCCCCATAGACTGGGTAGAATGTGCATGCACCGGTCAATAAAAAAAAAGTATCGTAGTGATAGAAGCAATCGTCAAAAGAAGCCACCCTTACCGCCGCCCTTTAACTTTGGAGAAACTCGTCGCATCTACAAAAATCCACCCGGACTGTCATCTGTGGGATCGCGAGCTGACCTTCACATGCATATCGTTAGTCGTATAGCTCATTCCCTAGTCCCAGGTGGGTTAGTCACAGCCAAAACACATCACAAACTCTCATACCCGTATTGCATTATCTCGCTGCTTGGATTCATTACAGGCTAACATCTTTCACTGTGTGGTTCGCCTCTCGCCGAAACTCTTTCGCAGTCGTATCTTCTCGTTCTATCTCTCGTCACCATCTACTGGAACAACAATGCCACTTTTTTTATTTTCGCGTCCTCCCAAGCGTCGATTCCACACACCACGACTACCAACATCAGTTAAACCAACAACGGGACCAATCCAGCCTTCCACTGAATCAAACATCTCAAGTTCTTTCATTGTCAATCTCTCATTTCATTGTACCTTTTTTCATCTACATGCCATCTGCAATCTTCCCTAATGATCGTTCATTTTCCTGAATATATCAATTTCTCACACTAAGCACGAGGCCCTGATTAATTTCCCATAATACATGAACTATATCTAGTATCCTCTAATCAGTTACCATTAGTCCACTACCATCATAATACAGTTAACAATCAATCAGTAAGACCCTAGCGAACACTCAAGTGACTGCCCTTACTCCACATGCCGACTTCTCCATCACTAACTTCCTACTAAACTCCAGCATTCATCGTTTCCCTCATCCAATGCATCTTTCCTATTAAATATTTAAACTTCAGCATAGCTTGTTCCAACTCACAATCCAGACATAACACTCACGAGACTGTTTCACTCACAACCATAAACCTTACCTATCTACGTTTACCTCACACCTTTCCTTTCACACCCCGCCGCTACTCTCTCTACCAATCCCTCAAACTCTCTTCAAATCACAGCGAAACAAATCATCTCATATAATAGGTAGGGCATCCTCCACCACCTCCATCTGCATCATTTAGCAACGTTCGACCCTCCCACTCTTCAATACCTCCTCCAAACAAATTTGATAACCAAGAAACATATCACACTCTGCCCAACTCAGCGATAAGAAACAATCAATTCGCACTCAAATTTATTCTTACAACCCTCACTATCGCATACCAAACTTTCTTATCATTCAAAGCCTATCACCTAACTCATTAGTATATTATCATTTATGCATTTTATTTACACATAAGATATAATTTTATAATTTCTATTATTTTTCTTTATTATTTATACCTCACAAGTACACGAACCAGCCCACGATAACTTCACGTTTTTTTTGTAGTGGAAGCCGCCTTTTGAAAAAGTGGGAGCCATATAATTCTGTAAGACCCTCCCTCTTCTTTTAAGTAAACCTACTAATATATAACTATATATATAATATATTAATATATTATATAATTATGATATAATATAAACTATATATATGAATATATATATATAATAATATGTATATATATATATATTATATATAATATAATATTGGCCCACCGATTTTTAAAAGCTGAAAAAATAATATATAATTAATATTAATAATATTGATTAATATATATATTATATTTTATATATATATAATATATTATATTATATATATATCTATATAATAAAATATATATATATAATAATATATATATATATTAAATATTATTATATTAATATATATATATAATAGTATATATATCTATATTATAATATATAGATATAATATTATCTATATATAATAAATATATATAATAATATATATAGTATGATATATATTAATATATATCTTATTAATAAATATATATTATATAAATATATAATAATATATATCTATTTTACAGATACCACCACTCACGGCTGGCCCAATATATAATATACTTAATGAATATATAAATTAAATATAATAATATAAATTCTATAATATATATATATGTGTATTTGTAAATATAGGTATATATATATATTATAAATATATATAATATATTCAGTCATTTAACTAAAGAAAGGGGACAGGGTCCTTTACAGATATTATAGGCTCCCACTCTCCTCCAAATGTCGGCTTCCACACAAAAATAAACGCTGGTTATCGTGGGCTGATTCTGTAATTGTAGAGTAATTGAAATAAATAGAACAATAACATACTTATAACATTATGAAATTGTGAGAATAAAATTAATCACTGAAATCAAACTAAATTCATTGGTGAAGCCCTCTAATGGAAAGAAAAGTTTGTAGACGATATGAAGCGTGGTTAAGATAAATGGTGCGAAATTGATTGTTATAATATTAATAGCTATGAGGCAGAGATGTGCATGATCTTTCTGTTATATCATTTATAATGGAGGGTATAAGAATTGGAGCGGTCAAGAAAGGTGAAAAGATGCAGAAATGGAGGTGGAGGGGTGCCCTATCCTATTATAGCAGCATGAATTGTTTCGCGTGTGAATCTGAAGAATGATAGGATTGGTAAGAGATAGCAGGGTGTGAAAGAAAAAGTTGAAAGTAAACGTAGATAAGAAAGGTATGGTTTGAGAACACATCCTCGGTTGTGAAGTTAGTGATGGTATCACTGAACAAGATGCTGAGTTTTAAATATTAGGAATAGTTGGTAGAAAAGGGAACGAATGATCGGAGTTAAGTAGGTAAAGTTGATGAATGGAAGGAATGTGCTGGTGCATGGAAGGGACAAAGTCCTTGAAGTTCTAGGGTCTTCATAGGATATGTTGTTAACGTATTAATGTAAGGTAAGTGAGACTTGGTCTGAAATAAGAGTATAGATATAATGTTCAATTACTTTAGATGGACAATCTAGGTCAACATAATTATAGACTGCTTTGTAAAAACATAGGAATGAACATAATCATAGCTGTGTGATGATAAAAGTAAATGAGAAAATAATGAAAGTACTTTAATGGTTTGTCCATGTGAAAGATTGATGCGGTTGGTAAACTGATTATTGTGTGACTGTGTTGGAATCGACCGCTGGAGCGCAAAAAAATAAAGTGATTGAGTCAGTAACCGGATGGCCTGAGGAGAGAATGCGATTTGGCCGAGGCAGTAGAAAGGTGCATAAAGGAGTAAGGGGCTTTGTGATGGGTTTGTGTTCGTGGCCCACCCGGGCTAGGGAGAGCATTACCACTAAACGATATGCCATATGAGAGTCGATCCGTCCCCGTGAAAGCTCCGGTGATTTTGTGATCGGCGACGAGTTCTCACTAACAGTATAAGGGGCGGTAAGCGGGCTTTCTACGACTTGCTTCATATCCTATACTTCTTTCTTTTTGGTGCATAGCAACATCCTTACCACACTCTGGGAAAAAAAGTTAATGATGAGATAAACTATAATATGAATAATGAAATAATAATTAATATATTAATACTTCAGAGTAATGTTAATGGCGCTAATAAGACGCAAACTACTTGTGTCTGCGCGTACATACCCAATAATAAAAAAAGAATAATTTATCTAACTCTAAAAAAAATTTACTTGCCAAAAAAAATGTTAAGTAAGAATAAATATTTACACAATTATAACTTAGATTATTTCCTTTAAGGAAGTAATGAACCACTACTAGAATGAATTCGTTAAATATTATACTTAATATTGAAATAAATTTATATTAAAAAAATTATTAGTTATACGGTAAAGTTATACGGTACATATCCTACCTCGGGGTTGGTCATGATTTTCCCCACGGAAGTTAGCTGATGAATGAGATCTTATGTATGATCACGATCACTAGACCCGTCAAACTTGGTATTTGGAAGGCATCCATCCCCTCCGAAGAGTATATCTCACCTTGTCGAGGGTTTCATGGTTGCCAGCCACTCATTGTAGCCTGTTTTCCATCTTTTCCTTTAAACTAGTTAACTTGGTTACATTATCGTATATAATTTTTATAAAAATTTATATAATATTTATATTACTGACAATTTTAATTGAAGTGGAAATGAAAATATTACTGATCTAGTATATATAAATAATACATATTCGAATATTTCATATAGATAGACGAATGAATATAATTTAGTATATAATATAAATATAATAGTATATATATAGTTTTAGATATGTATATATAGTATAATAATATAATATATATATATATATATATAATATATATATATTATTGAAATAAATTATTTTGCATTTTTTTGTCCTTTTCTTCTCGTTCATTTAAGTAGTTTTTGATTTGTCAAGAATTCTTCCAAACGGAAGTCATTGTTCTTAGAGTTCCGGGATTTTCTAATAAAAAATCGTCAGTTGCATTCTTATCTGGAAATAATAACTATAATAAAGAATATTATAATGAATGATAATGAAATAATTAAAATTATCATATGAAATATATAAAATAATGATTAATTAATTTTAATAATGAATCTTAGATATAATCTGATTAATAAAATTAATAATAAATAATTTTTTTTTGGTGTAGTACAGGGATTCCATAGCAACACAAAAGCGGCTAGACCGGTTGTAGCAAACTAACTGATCAGGGAAAAACTCCAACAAACGAAAGAGGAACAGGCTGAGATGTTATCTTATACAAGATGTTCAGTTCCACTACGAAAATGAGATGATTCGGATAATTTGTAGGCGATGCTGAAGAGGCATAGTTAGCACGTCAAGGAAGAGCTTGCTTCTAAACTGAAGATGAAAAAATATAATAATAAAATATAATAATAATAATAATACAATTAATCAATAATAAAAATAATAATAATCAACTAATAAAATACAATAATAAAATAAATAATAAATAATAATAATAAATAAATTTTATATAATAATTATAATAAAATAATATAAATCAAAACTAAAATTATAATTGTTAAATTAATAAATAATAATATTAAAGCTAAATAATAAATAATAAATAATATAATAATAAATAATAATAATAATAATATAATTAATAATAATAATAATAATAATATATATAATAATATAATAATTAATAAAATAAATAATATAAAACTGAATGTGATCTTTGTTATTTTTATAAAATTATTTATTTGTTAGGTACTTAATAATAATAAAATAAATAATATAATAATAACAATAATAAAATAATAATAAAATAATAATAATGTAATATAATAATAATATAACAAATATATAAATAATTAATAATAATAATATAAAAATAAATAAGCCTGAATGGGTAATTAAGATTGTATTTAAAAGCTCTCTTTGTTAATCTTTTAATAAAAGCTACTAAATTGATTTTAGTTTCTTATTTGAATTTTAATGACCTTCAAACCTGGGAAACAAGCTAAACCATCAATAGCCTTAGAGAACTTCGTCTTGACAAGGTTTTTATCCTCTTCATTCCATTTATGATATTTTCTCTTTTTTATATTTTTCTTAGTGTACAGTTCAAAATCATTATCTGTGTTCAGATGTTTCAAGGAAATGTAGTCTAGATATTTTTGTGTTCGTAATGTCTAAAATCTGAACACCTCTTACTATAAATTAAATCAAATAAAATTTATCTTAAATACATCTTTTACAGTAAGACACATTTAAATATCTCGAATTTCACATTAAAAAAAATATAATTTTGAACTGAGCATTTCTATTACAATTCTTTTGCAAAACTACTTTCTAACTCAAGAAATATAAAAAACAGCATAATCTCTATATACTCTTACCTCTTTCACATATTCGATTTTACATTTCATCTGTGTTTCCCTAGCTATATAAATATTTAATAAGTAAAATAAATATATACCCTGCATATTTCATTTCAAGGAAAATAATTGAATAAATTATTACAAATAAGGTAAAAATTTATTTAACTATTGTCTACTAGTGAAGGCTAACTCTTTTGAAGTTAGATGCCAGAGATTTCGCCTGATTGCCAAATAGTTTCGCTTTGAGTTCCACGGAAGGATACTATCAAGCCCACATGCGAGCTAGGTAAGAAAAGCAGAGAGCAGACACATCTTTAAAGAACCTTACATTATAATAGAAAAAGATAATAAAGGAATAGTAGGATATATATCTCTGGAAACTACCTAATTTAGAGTAGAAGATAAGGTCTGAATGATATAAGCTATGAAAAGTCCGAGACAGGTGCGGAGCCATTTCTCCGTCTAAAATAGCTAATTATAATAAAAAATAACCAATATTTTACTCTCTGAAGTAGAGGTAGTAGTCGAAATATTTTCTGTTAAACTATTTTAACCTGATTGTGAAACTGGAACCTGTATCTCACCCTCAAAATATGATTGAAATGATTGTTCTTCGCTGCAGGTAACTTCATTTGAAGATGGGTTTCCATTAGTGGCTGTAGGGTCAGCATTATCATCTTCTAGTTCAGATAAGGGGAAAAAAAATTAATTTATTAGGACAAAATAAATACCAACCGATATCTTTAAAAAATGTTCCAAATTTTGTTTCTAATAAGCATATTTACAGACACATACCCATATAAAAGGTATTTTTAAATCCCGATGCAATATCTGTTAGAATTTTTCCTCCATGTGGTGTAGAGTATACGTTGACATTTACGTTTTCACTGTGCCCCATAACTTGCAAGTATAATTTTCTTATGTTTGGTGGTAGATTCAAGCCATTAAAAATTGTAGCCATACGATGGCACATTTTATCAGCATTTATTGACACCTTTAAATTTGCCGCTTTACACACATTGTTACATTCGTTCCATCCTTTTGCATGATCTTCTGTAGTTAAACCTGAAAATTTCCAGTTCATTGTATTCAAAACAAAATCATAGGTTATAATTAGAAAGTTTATACTAAGAAGGGAAGAGGTAGGTTTGTAATAAACGGAGGTAGTGAAGTTAAGGGATTATGTCGGACGAGAACATCAAGGATATGAAGAGTGTTATTGATTCATCTTGGCGTGTGAAGCGGATATTAGGGTACTTGGAGTTAATATTTGAGAAGTAAAGGTCTGAATGAGCTTCATTATGAAAAACTATAAAACAATCACCGATATAGCGACAGTAAAAGAGGGGTTTGAATTCAGGGGGGGGTAATTGTTAAGCCGAAATGATTCATGTCAAAGGAAAATGTTAGCATAGGTGGGTCCTAGGGGGGATAGGGTGCTGCACCATTTGTTCAAGGTTACTATGAATAAAGTATTAATTGGTAGGCATCTCCACGTATCCAGCCTTTATAGCTTGAGTAATATCATGTGATAGTGTACAATGAAATCAAGGATTATGATTTCTGAAGAAGAATGGTTTCAGAGACAGGAATGTTGGTAAAAGAGATTCGTTTAAAAGCTCGGTTCCTAGAACTAAATCTATTTTTATATATAAAATATATATATATATATATATATATATATATATATATATATATATATATATATATATATATATATATATATATATATATTATATTATATAATATATATATATATATATTATATTAAAACATTATAAATTACCTGTTGAAGAAAACGTAAATATGTTTTTCTGGATTAATTTTAGCCATTTTTCTAACTTCTAAATCGGTCATTTTTTCAACTCACTGGGATTAAAACTTTGCGGAATGATGAATTGGCACCCAAACTATTTCCTTTACCACTGATAAAGGTAATATAGTTGTCCGTTAGTAAAATTTTATCGGCTTCAACAGCATTATATTCACGTTTGTGAAAATCTGTTCGTCGATTGATCCTAGCCTCTGCGAATTTTTCCAAAGTTAATCGCGGTGCTTCCCCTGACCTTCTTGCGCTTAGAAAAGTTATAAAGCAAACTGAAATTCTTCTTGCATTTCTAAATGTATTTATAGTCCAGTTTTGTGTTTCTTTTATTATTTTGATTTGTTCGAAAATATAATCTTTTAATTTTTTAATATCATCTTCTTTGGGCAATTCTGAGAGCTTCCTTAGTTTAAAATCAAGCGCATTTCTTACACTGAATTCGGAAGGTCCAAACATTAAATTTGAATTATATTTGAAAACTGTTTTGAAATCACAAAGCATGTTTTTCATTTCCTCATCGCCTTCAATGACAGCATGATAATTTAAGCTTTCAATCAATTTCAGTACCGTATATTTAATTTCCAGTAGAATTGGTTGATTTGTTACATTTTTTTTTCTTTTTGCCAAAATATGGATTGTGTGTTGTAATATTTTAAAATATTTTTTACTAAACATCTTTCGTTGTCAAATTTTTTCATTCTTTTTTTCCTAAATTAATAAAAGTTAGGAAAAGACGTCCCATTAGTCTCATTTTTGCCTGTGTTTTATTTCTTATTGTTATCAGTTTGTTGGGTTGTGACAGGACTCTCTGGAACAAATGTTCACCGAAATCCAAAATAATATTACTTTCAAAGACGTATTTCATTTCTGGAGCATCTTTTTTCCTAAATTTTCCCAAAACCTCTTTCTCAAATTGGTCATTACGTTCTTTTCCTGGGACTTTGCTTTTGAATCGGATATCTGGTATTTTTATTGAAGATGAAGCTGAACATCTCTTTTTATGGGAATAAAATGTTGTTTTACCAAAGGTTCCTAAGCAACCTCGACAAAAACTTGCTCCATTGTTTTATTTTTTTGGTTTGCGCATCATTATTAGGTTCAATTGCTTGCCGCTTTTAATTTTTTCAATGTTATAATTATATATTCTATTTTTAATCAGGTCAAGGTTTGCTTTTAACCTTTTATCTTTATCCATCTTTTCAAGAGCTTTAACTTCCTCTTCATTACCGTGCATTTGTTTAATGTGTCTGATTACTTTGATGAACATCCTCTTACAGAAGACACACGGTCTACTGGGTCTGACAGCGGAAGATCTTGAAGATTTGCCTAAAATAAATAAATAAATAAATAAATTATAGAAAGGGGTGAAGCTGCGTTTCTCGATGTCGTTGATTCATCATTGAAATAAATTTTTAATATATTACTTTCCAGCGACACGGCTGAAAACCTCTCATCATATTTTCTTTTCGTGAATGGTGTTGGCAACGCTTAAAACTATTCAATACTTACACAACCACCCCTCGCAATATAATGCGGGATACTTGTGATATATATTTCCACCACAAACACTCTTAATAACGTTCATTCCTCATTTTTATCAATTCTTTTTCACCCTAACAACGGCACCTAGATTGTCCATAACTGAATTTGTAATTTAGATCTATAAACCTCTTATTAGTCCAACTACTATACATTAACACGGGTACAACATACCCTCATGCAGATCCATGGCACATTACCTTAGTCCTTTACATCCACCAACGATTTAAACTGCACCAGCCAATATATCGCATTCAAACAATTTCCTACCTACACCTTCTGCATCATACCACGGTCCACTTCATTCAACAATATCCTAGATATTTTAAATTCAGACACTATTTTCAGCTGTTCACCATCTAACCACAAACTTCACACGAAGGTCTGTCTCAGTCAACATACACCTTATCTTACTCTAACGTTTACTCATATTATACATATTATTACCAAATCTCTCTAGTAGTACCTCAAACTCTCTTGATTCGCCACTGAAACCAAAATCATCCTCATACTAATATCTCTTCGATTCTCCCATCATTCTAACACTATGACTTGTCACCCAACCTAAACCATCTATACTCTTTCATAACCTCCATCCATATATCAGATTGGACTTGCCAAGGAGACACTACACAATCCCTGTCTCACATCCGCCTATTTCAATATCCAAAAAATCCTTTTTGGACCTCTATCCTTTACTTCTTACACACCTTCCCACATCCATATACATACTTTTGATTCTATTCCAGAGAAGCTACAAACACCATATCACTAAACACCCTGCCCATAGACTCTTTCCTATTTTTATTATAAGCCTGGTTGCAATCATAAATCCTAAATCCATTACTCCTCTCCTCCCATCATTATCCCCAATCATTTGATTTTCACATGTAAAGATTTGATCAGGACCACATCTCTACCACTTTAACGCACCATTTGTCTTCCCAAATTTCAGATATCTTCCACTCAATCGACCAAAAACAACATTATCTCCTACAACACTCATAAACCCTATACCCTATAATCTTGCAGTTACCTTTCCCTTACCCTTATAAAGTCTATTATGCCCCTCCTCCAATCCCTCGACTATTACCCCTCCCTATACACAACACGCTTTGTTATATTCACAACTCCATCATCATCCAACATCTCGCATATAATATATATATATATATAATATACATATAATATATATACATATTATTATAGTATATTATATATACTATTTAATATGGTTTTGTGCGGTAGAATCAACTAAGATTATAGCAGACATATCAGTTATGCAGGTGTTTAAAAGACAATGGGTTTAGAAAGTAAACGTAGATAAAGTAAGTTTATGGTTGTGAGGAGGACAGTCCTCGGTGTGAAGTATCTAGAAATGGTGAAGCAGCTGGACAAGTGACTGAGTTTACAATATCTCATAGCATCATATCACTTGACGGACGCGCGACGCGATGATCGGTCGCAGTACGGCAAGTACTATACTGATTGATAAAGGAAGCTGTCGCATAAATCCTTGGTGATAAGTAAAGAGCCTAGTCTTCGAGTGCGCTAGGAGATCTTGCGTGATGGTAAGTTGTATACCTGTGTTATGTATAGTAAGTGAGACTATTCATCTGAAATAGAGAGTATAGATTAAAGTACAAATGATTCAGATGGACAACCTAAGGGGGTGTTTAGGTGTGAGACAGATTGATAAAATGAGGAATGAACGTCATTACACCAGTTGATGTGTGAAAAAGGATAAATGAAAGAAATTAAATGAAAGTAACGTTTTAGATGGTTGGTCATGGAAAAGGAATCGGATGACAGTCGTTGGTTAAGAGGACGTATAGTGGTGAGTGTGTTGGGATCGACTGGCTGGAAGACCGAGAAAAGTGGATTGGAGTCAGCAAAAGATGTCTTGAGGAGTGAGCTAGTACGTTTGGCAGGGAGATTATAATATGGATAAATGCAGGTTTTGTGAGGGTGATACTCGGATTGTGGCCCACCTGGGCCAAGGGATTTACCCCACATTGACGAGATAGCCATAGTGAGGGT
>JABUQX010033727.1:32500-53335 GCA_015478945.1 Trachelipus rathkii
CCCAGATTTGGAAGATAGAGTAGAGGACATAGTTTTCAAAAATGAAAGAATAATTGCTATAGCACTGAGGCTGAAAAGGAGACGTGAGGACATAATACAGGTCTATGCACCATACCAAGGAAGACCACATAAAGAAAAGAATGTTTTTTTTATGAACAATTGCAAAATGTGTATGACGGAATGAATACTGAAGTGAAAACTGTCATAGGGGACTTGAATGCGCACATAGGAAGGGAGAGAATAGGTACCCAGATAGCAGTGGGAGCGTTTGGAATAGGAGAAAGAACGCGGAGGGGGAGATGGTTGTTGGATTTTGCGTAAGCAATTAGGTTGGCAGTGATGATACATTACGTTTGCGCGGTGACTACGGCATAAACTGGACCTGGTACAGGTTGAATAGTATTGTTGAGGATTACACGTATAAGTCAATGATTGACTTTATACTAATTAACAACATTAAGGTGGTAAGAGACCTGAAAAGTGTACCATCAATGTCTCTGGATTCAGACAATCGTTTAGTGGTAGGGATATTAAACCTAAAAACTCCGTTACCAGCGAAGATGGTAACGAGAGAGCGGATAGCAGTGGAGGGCTTTTGCAGAAATATTATTCCAGAGGAAGAAGAGAATGTTGTAGATGTAGTAGAAGAATGGGAGTATTTTAAGAAAAAATGATAACATGTGCGATAGATACGCTAAAGGTAAAAAGAACGGGTTCCAGAAAGAAAAAGACTGCGTCTTGGACAGATGAAGTTGCACGTGCAGTAAAGGAGAAAAATAAAAAGTTTAGAGCATTGATGAAAAGAAAATCCCCTGAGACAAGAGTGGAATATGTGGTAAATGGAAATGAGGCTGAGACCATAAAAAAGAGAGCGATGGAGCAAGTGTGGGAGAGGATCGGTGAACAACTAAGACAAGATATGGGTGAAACTAAGAAATTAATATATAACATTTCAAAAAACCTACGAGGATAGGAGTCGGCTGTTGCACACTCAGTAAAGGATAAGAAGGGTAGGTTGAGAGTGGACCCTGATGAGATCAGTGGTAGGTGGGAGAGTACTTTTCAGAGTTATATAATCAGGAAGAAGGAGAAGAGAACCTTCTGGAACGCAGAGAGGAACAGCTTCGAATAAACGTGGATGGAGGGTGCGATAACAATGGAGAATTGGAGATGGGGCAATGGGATATGAAAAATGGGAAGAGCCCAGGATGTGATGGGCTGCCGGTGGAGACAATGCGATGGTAGGAGGTCATGCGATGGATGTTGAAGATGTTTAATGATTTCTGGAGAGTGGAGAGAGTACCATGCGGAGTGGGGCCAGGGCGATAGTATGGCCCGGTGTTTCAAAAGGGAGAATAGGGGCGTACGTGTCTTATTTTGCTTTCCATAGAATCTACTTCTAGAGCTGGGCATTAAATTCGTTGCTGCCGCATGCCATGAAGTTATATGAAAGGATATGGGGAAAGGCTCAGGACGGGAGTCGAGAACAAGCTGAATGAGCACAGTATGGCTTCAGGCCCGGACGAGGTACCGCCGGATCTGATATTTTCTCTGAAGATAATGATAGAGAAGAGCTGGGTGTGGGATAAGGAAATGTATATGGCTTTTGTGGATTTAGAGAAGGGATTTGACAGTGAACCTAGGGTAAAACTTTGGGAGAAAACACTCGAGGATCGTTACCTACCTTCAGATAGAAACCCAAGTTGAAATTAGAAGCTGTAAGGGGGCTTTACACAGATAGGAAAGTGCCGTCAGGACAGGCGATGGATAGGACAGTGGTTTTGGAAGTGAAGACAGGTGTTAGACAGGGAGGAGTGTTGTCACCATTGTTGTTCATCCTGTATATGGACAGTGTATGCGAGAGATTGGTGTAGAGGAGGAGGAGATTTTTGTAAATGGCATATGCGGAAGATATTGCTCTGGTTGCAAGACAGGAGACGTTACAGAGAGTGCTGATCAGATGGGAGGAGGTGCTGCGAAGGAGGGGATTGAGATGAATATGAGAAAGACTGAAAGTAGATTGAAGATAGGCTAGGGAGGAGAGAAATTTAACATAGAGTCGGTGGCAAAGAATAAAAGAATATGATGAAATGGAAAGTATTAACTATCACGGTATCGGCATGTGGTATGTTGAGTGGAGACATAGAGGAAAGAAAATAATGACTACTCTAGAGGAGTTGTCAGTTGTATCCCTTGCTGAGAAACAGACATGTGACGAAGACAGGTTAAAACACTTTTTAATACCACGATTCTGAGACCGTACTTTTATTTGGGTCGGAGTCGTGGACACTTACAACCAGAACAAGGAGTAAGATCGTGCCGGGGTGGAGATGAGGGTGTTGAGGTTGATTAGTAGGGTGACCAGAAGAGGAGAGAAGAAGGAATACTGAGATAAGAAAGGAGTTGGGGGTCGAGGCGTTGGAGATTTTAAATCGAGAGATCAACAACTGAGATGGTTATGGGGACACATCAAGATCGGATGAAGAGAGATACATCCTGATAAACTTTACATATCATGGCAGGTTGCTGTTAGAAGACCTATAGGAACTACCAAGGAAAAGATGGAAGAATGAAGTGAAGGCGGGGTTGCGAAAACGCATTGGAGCGTGGGTGCAGTGTGGAGGAACATCGACCTGTACGAGGAAGGTCCTGTGGAGAGAGCGATTGCAAACGACAGGGGACTGACACTATCACGGAGCGCTTGGTGAGAAAGGTGAGAAATATATATACACTGAAGTTAAGATAGGAAGTCTTGTAAGGCATATGCATGCATGTCAAAGAGGGTATAAATCTGTAAGAGGCTTACTTGCAAGTCTCCTGTATAACACCTTTTAAAATCGTTGTGAAGTTCTAGCTTCAAACCTTATATGGTAACTGCGTAATATTTGGCCCTTCTCCCACTGGAGAAGAACCCTAGCATGAGCTGATTGGTGGAAAGGTCCCTACGCGGGCCTGAAACGAATCAAGCTCGAGGATTATTAGGTAGGACCTCGCGCAAGGAGGTCATTTTAAATTAGGTGTCAGTGCTCAATATAATAATAGTTATAATTACGAGTGTTTAAAGTAATTCCTAACGATATTATTGTGCTTACATTGCTATTATTACCAAATTGAAAAGCATATCTTGTCAAATATTATTCCACTGATTAATAAAGCCACTGCACAGAAATTTCTCATTAAATCCACCGGTTGATTTATGAGTCTTCATTAATAATTTGGATGGTTAAAGTGAGTTTAGCCTACATTCTCTGGTAAACCCAGAGTGCCTAGTAACAGCCCCCTAATTTGGAGTCAGATTATCGTGCAAAATTGCTGAATATTTAAATTAAAAAAAAAAAAAAAATCTTCATTTCTGTGTAATTAAGTGCTATAATCAGTGCGACATTGAATATAAATTTAATCGTGTAATTCCAAATAGTTAACATCGTGAAGAATAATAAACAATAAACAATATTAATATACATTAATAATAAAGTCGGTGTTAACTCCTAACAAAAAATAAAAATAGTTAAAAATTCCAAACCAATGTCCCATACAAGCTTTCTCATTTAGGCCAGCAGAAACAAAAATTCCAAAGTTGCGCCAAATCATTTCAAAATACCCAACGAACTTTCCGTTTAGGCTTAACCTTGATGGAGCATTTGAAATAGAGTATCCTTTGTTCAGTAAAATAATGGGTTAAAAAAAAGACTCTCCAAGCGAGTCGCTCAAAGAAAGGACTCTCCCAAAGACTCAAAGCAAGTCACTCCAAGAAAAGACTCTCCCTACGACTTTAAGTGAATCGCACTAAGAGCTTCCCCTAAAACAGAAAAAAGAGGGAATAGGAAAATCACACCCCCCTCCAATGTTAGCTACCTTCCCCAGGACCGAAGATCAGTTCCTCGCTTCAAAAGTTAATGCCCGAAAAACTCCCCACTCATACCCCTGCGGGGGGGAAAGTAAAATACAACCTCCACCCAAATGAACGTCTCCAGCATCAAAACCATTAAGAAAATCGTACGATGCTAAGATTAGAAAGAAAAAAAAACAACAACAAAAATGTTAAATATCAAGAAAGTGAATAAAACTCTTGTGCGTAAATTAACTAATATGGAAAAATAATATACATAAAAATTAAACATTATAAATAAAGAATAAGTCAATATATAATAAGACTCATAATAATATAATATAATAATAATAATAATAATAATAATAATTTATGAAATAATATAATAATAATAATAATAATAATAATAATAACAAAAATCATAATGAAAATAACGAACAAGTGAACTTTTAAAATATCCGCTTAATAAAATAATAAAATGTTTGTTATAAAATTATGTAAAAGCAAGAACCCAAAATTGGGGCAAGCTTATCGCAGTCACAAACAAACAGCAAGCACTTGTGTTGTAAACGAATTCAAAAGTGAAGCCAAAATAGCAAATATAAGAGTTTCCAAATTATTGACTTGCTTGTCTCCTATAATATCTTTTTTTTTGGTTTGCATTGCTAAATATACAATTACAATATGGT
This sequence comes from Trachelipus rathkii, assembly GCA_015478945.1. NCBI lineage: Eukaryota > Metazoa > Arthropoda > Malacostraca > Isopoda > Trachelipodidae > Trachelipus > Trachelipus rathkii. Next base: position 37,019 of record JABUQX010033727.1, read on the forward strand.
AATTACTGTTAAGGCAAATGTCAAATATTTCGAATAATAAAGATAAGAGAAAGCAGGAAATCCAAGCATTTCCCTCCTCGTAAATTTAAAAAGTTTCAGAACTGACGAAATGGCGCATGCGCCAAGAAATTTCAGCCTGAACGCCAATTTTGGAGAGAGAAACTTAAGATGCTTGCTTTCAAAATCTGAGAAATTGTTCGAGCATTACAGTAAGCGTAAATAAATGACTTTTTTAGTATCCGTCAAAATTGGTAAATATTGATTCTAAATGATAGTTTCTGATTTCATTTCTTTAATAATTCAATTGGTGATTCAAAATGTGTTGATAAAATATTTCGAACTTTCATTGTTGATTCATAGTTCATTAAGAGTGAATGTAGATTAAAATTCTTTCTCCAATAAATTTCATTAAATAATTGCCTAGCATAAACGAGAGAGTCTCAGGCAATTACTTGAAGCAAGCCACTCGGCGAATAATGAATGTAAATACATTTATGCAAGGTTCCCGACGAGACTGAGTAGCGCAGTTGACTTGCGAAAATTTATAGCCCGAAACTGTCTAACGTTATGATCTACAAATTAAGAGAGTACTTTCAAATAAAAGAGAAAAAAAATGATAGAAGCGAGACCACTCAAAGAATCCGAGCCATGATTTAAAAGTTCAGAACAGTTTAGTGCGTTTCGCACTATAAACATTATGAACGAGCGTTACGGCAAGGAGAGCTTGATTTGTCACGTTTACTAATTTGATTTTTTTTTTTTAATATCTTACCAACATTTGAAATAAATATCATTCCTTCATCAGTTTAAGCTAGTCATTACAATAATTTTTACATCGGAATGCATATAATATTATTAAAATTTATAATTTTTTCGGTTAAATGAAATTTTGTTTGGTGAATTAAAAATATCTTCAATCAAAACCTTTTAAATTTATAAGTTCAGAAAAAAGCGACCATAACGGTACGCTGTCTGACGACCGGAAAAGAAATTAAAAAGGGTATATTAATATTTATTAAACCTTATTGACTTTTTATCGAGAAAAATAAAAATTTTAATAATTATTTATTGAAACAATCACATAAAAAGTGTATTCTATATTTTATTGATCAAAAATTAATAAAGTAAAAAAGTTGTAAACAACCCATTTGTCAAAGCCAGTGCCCTATCGGGACAAAGCTAAAATCCTATCCATTGTAACAGCCATCTGCGCGCGCATTGCGTAGCAGCAAAGCGAACCAATAGGGGCACCAAAAAGTCCAATCCAATTCTTAACAAATGCAAAATATAAACTGTATAGCGCAGAGCTCTTATAAAATTTAAAATACCCAGCAAGCTTATTTCGCATATAAAATATAAGAAAACTCTCTCCTTTTCCAACTTACTTTAAGTAGCACTATATTTCTCTTAATATTAGAATAATAAGAAAAAAATTAAGTGTGAAATAAATGTCTACAGTCCGAAATGCCAACGAAGAAGAAAATCTCTCTATTAACCTCACGTGAATGACCGCTCACTCACAAACGAAAATCCCAAATCTTCCTCTCTGTCGCCATGGTAACCCATATGGCTCAAGACAACCATAAAAGCTCTCAGACCAAATACCTATAGCTCTCTCTCTCTCTCTCTCTCTCTCTCTCTCTCTCTCCTCTCTCTCTCTCTCTCTCTCTCTCTCTCGTCCTCTCTCTCCCTCTCTCTCTCTCTCTCTCTCTCTCTCTCTCTCTCTCTCTCTCTCTCTCTCTCTCTCTCTCTGTTGCTATAGAAACGACCATTCAAGCGTAGCTGACCTTCGAGTGAGAACCAAAACAAAGATGATAGAAAAATAAGAAGGAAGTAAAGAACATGCTTTAAAAAACTTTTCGACTCAATGAAAACTTTCAAATGTGAAGTGATTGATTTTTGACATATTTGGAAACTACTAGATTAATAAATCAAAACTACCGGAAAGGCTTCTAGTACAAACAGATAAAGAAAAAGAAAGATTATTTTCGCGTTTGAGATTGCGACTTTGAAAAAAAAGTTTGAAACGAGAACAACAGAGACCGATAAGAAAGATAGTAGAAAGTTGAAAAAATATTGAGAAACAGATATACATGACGAGGACTACCATGCGTAGTTATGAAATGTCATTATATGAGTCCCATGTTTTTGGAAAATTTTCTTCTAACTCTCTCTCTCTAATCAGTGCTTCCGTTCTTTCCTCTTCCTTCCGCATGTTCCTATCACTCAGAAGGAGGGTGAAGAGAAATACCTGTGTAAACATAACCCCAGGCTTTACCTGTGGTTCTGAGGCAGCTATTTCTTTTCGCACTCGAGATCACCAAGATATACACTGGAGTTAAGATAGGAAGTCTTGTAAGGCATATACATGCATGTCAGAGAGGGTATACAACTCTGTACGAGGCTTACTTGCAAGTCTCCTGTATACACCTTTTAAAATCGTTGGTGAATCTACTTCAAAGCTTATATTGTAACTGCGTAATATTTTGGCCCTTCTCTCCCACTGGAGAAGATGCCAAACATAGAGCTGATTGGTGGGAAGGCCCCAACGCCGGGCCTGAAGCGAATCACTCGAGGATTATTTAGATAGGACTCGCGCAGGGAGGTCTTCTTATTCAAGAATTAGGTGCAGTGCCAATATATAATAGTTATAATTACGGTGTTTAAAAAGTAATGTCATAACGATATTATTGTGGCAATACCATTTTATTATTTACCAAATTGAAAGCATATCTTGTCAATATTATTCCACTGATTAATAAAGCCACTGCACAGAAATTTCTCTCATTAAATCCACCGGTTGATTTATGTGTCTTCATTAATAATTTGGATAGGTATATATATAATATATATATATATATATATATATATATATATATATATAATATATATATATATATATATATATATATATATATTATATATATATATATATATATATATATATATATATATATACTGTATTATAATATATATATAATATATAATATATATATATATATATATATATATATATATATATATTATATATATATATATATAATATATATATAATAACATCAGGATCATGCACCTTCTTAGTGTTAAGCTCAGAGGTACAAGACATCACAATCACAAGAAATTAAAATGTAGTGCGTAATAGAATTAAATAAAGAAAAAAAGGAGGAATTGCTACTGAATCATTAAGAGTGAAATAAAAGGCAAATGTAGGAGTGAAACGTTTAGCATTAGCAGAAGATAAAACAGTAGTTGTACGGTCTTGAGATAATAGAGAAGGGGAAAGAACGGAACAGGAAAATTACGTTGATAGAGATAGAGAGAGAGAGAGGAGTTCACATACCTGTGTTATTAGGCGGCCAAATTTCTGTGTTGATAAAACTGCTATTGTTCTTTTTCAATTCGATTTCATGAAGGAAACATCGCTTTCGGATGATTCAACACTGAAAACTTCAATTGATGGTATCTCAATAGGTAAACTCACAAGAGATATTTCCCCAACGACTAAAATTAGAAAGATGTAAGTTATGAAACAGGACTGTTAATTAACTTAAAATATATATATATATAATATAATATATCAATATTATATATATATATATATATATTATATTTATATATATTATATATCATATAATATATATTATAATATATATATAATATATTAATATTATAATATATATATTGTTATATTTTATAAGTGTTTGACTCCGTTAATATTAGGTTAGGTTAATTTAGGTTAAGTTTGTTAAGTTAGGTTAACGTTACGGTAATAAATGAAATTTACCCAAAATTTAATGTATTTACCCTAAATTATTAAAATAACGATACATAATTTATTGATTTTCGCTCCTGGAGTCAACCACTTTATCATAACCTATAAATATATATATATATTATATATATTATATATAATATATATATATATATTAATATATTATATATATATAAATATATATATTATTATATTATAATATATATATTATATAAGAGAGGAGAGAGAGAGGAGAGAGAAGGGGAAAAACCAGAAATTCCAATCTCAAACTTTCTATATATATATATATATATATATATATATATATATTATATATATGCAACGTTTAAATTATATATATATATATATATATATATATATATATATAATAATATATATAGGGAAGATCTATGGCAGGTGTTAGTGATATATGGTGTTGGTGGTAAGCTTCTGAATGGAATCAAAAAGTATGTATGAGGATAGCGAGCGTGTGTTAAGAATAATGGTGTCAATAGGTGATTGTTTAGTATAAAAGCGGAGTGAGACCAGGTTGTGTTATGTCTCCTGGTATTCAATTTGTATATGGATGGGGTTTGAAAGAATTAGAGGTGGGGGTGGCAGGAAATGGTTAGAATGATGGAGATGAGTGGAGTGTGCCCTACCTATTATATGGGATGATTTGGTTCTTTGTGGGATTCTGAAAGAGGAGTTGAAGAGGATTTGTAGAAAGATTTGGCAAGTGTGTTAAAGGAGGGTTTGAAAAAGTAAACGTAGATAAATGTAGGGTTATGGTTGTGAGTGAGGATAGCCCTCAGTTGAAGTTATGTTAGATGGGTTGAGCACTAGAACAAGTTGTCTGAGTTTAAATATTTAGGTATATGTTGCTGGATGAGAATGAACGGATGATGCAGAGTGTAGTAGGAAAGTTTTGTGAATGGCAAGGAAGGTGGCTGATGCAAGTAAATCGTTGTGAATGTTAAAAGGACTAAGTCTGGAGTGCGCGAGGGTCTTGCATGAGTGTATGTTTGGTTACCTGTGTTATGTATAGTAGTGAGACTATGGTCGGAATATGAAGTATAGATCTAAAGTTCAATGTGTTCAGATGGACAATCTTAGGGGCGTTGCTAGGTTTGAGAAGAATTGGTAAATGAGGAATGAACGTATAGAGAGTGTTGTTGGTGTGAAGAAGGGGTAACGAGAGAGTTAATGAAAAGTATGTTGAGAATGGTTTGTCTTGTGGAAAGGAATATAATGATAGTCGGTTGGTTTAAACGGATTGTATAGTGGTGAGTGTTGTTGGGAATCGACCGGCTGGAGGACGTAGAAAAATTGGATTGAGTCAGTAAAGAATATTTGCAGGAGAGAAATGTGAGTATGGCAGAGAGGCGAGAAGAAAGTGCATGATAGGAGTGAATGCGGGGTGTTGTAGAAGGGGTACGGTTGTGGACGCGCACCTAGCCGGGATGAACCTACACTTGACGATATGCCATAGTGAGGATCCGTCGCAGTCTGTGAAAGCTCTAGGGTGGGTTTTCTGATTGCGACGAGTTTCTTACTAATGTAATGGTACAGAGGGGCGGTAAGGCTGACTTTCTTTTCGACTTTTGTCATATTTCTCTACTGCTTTTCTTCTCCGATGCTTGCCACGCCACTCTTACTCCCAGTCTTCGGAATTAAGAGGAAGATGAAGAAAGAAAGCAATATATATATAATATATATATTATATATAATATAGTATATAGTATATAATATATATATATATATATATTATATATAAATATATATATATTGTTTTTAATTTGTATATATATATATATATATATATATATATATATATATATATAGTATATATGGTTAAAGAAAGAACATGTAATGAGAAGGTAAAGAATTAACTGCCTTCTCTGGGATTGAACCACCGCATGTTGCGCGTGAGGACAATATGCCCCGGTGCTATACAACTGAGCAGATCCTCCAACCCAAAAAAGTTGGATTCCAAGAACAGTTTAAAAGCAACCGGTTCCCGTCAAGGCGACATCACAGGTTTCCAGCCTCTCATTGCTCTCTTTCTTTCGATCTACAGATGTTTAAATATTGGTCAAATACTGAAGTATTTAAGATAAGATGTTAAAGAAAGAACACATAATATGGGAAGGTAAAGAATTCACTGCTTCTCTGGGATTGAACCACCGCATGTTGCGCGTGAGGACAATATGCCTGGTGCTATACAACTGAGCTATCCTCCAACGCAAAAAAGTTGGATTCAAGAGATAGGACAGGCTGCCGAGTTCCCGTCAGGGCGACATCACCAGGTGTCCAGCCTGTCCTAATCTCTCGTTCTTTATATTTTAGATGTTTAAATATTTGCTAATAATCCGCAATTAGATAGATGTTAACGAAAGAACATGTAATGAGAAGGTAAAGAATTAACTTGCCTTCTCTGGGATTGAACACCGCATGTTGCCGTGAGGACAATATGCCCGTGCTATACAACTGAGCAATCCTCCACCCACAAAAGTTGGATTCAAGAGCAATTATAAAAGCAAACCGAGTTCCCGTCAAGGCGAAACATCTGTACGTCACTAGAATGTTAAAGAATCGTTCCTTATATTTTAGAGTTATTTATTGCCTAATCATCGCAATTAGATAAGATCGTTAAAGAAAGACATGTAATGAGAGGTAAAAGAATTAACTGCTCTCCTGGGATTGAACCACCGCAATGTTGCGACTAGGAAAATATGCCCGGTGCTATACAAACTGAGCATCCTCCAACCCAAAAAGTTGGATTCAAGGAACAGTTATAAAGCAACCGAGTTTTCCCGTCAAGTGCGACATCACTCAGGTGTCGAGCCTGTCTAGTCTCTTCGTTCTTTAATTTTAGATGTTAAATTATTGCATAATAATTCGCAATTAGATAAAGATTAAAGAAAGAAACAGTGTAATGAGAAGTAAAGATATTAACTGCCCTCTCTGGATTGAACCACCGCATGTTGCGCGTGAGGACAATATGGCCCGGTGCTATACAACTGGGCCATCTCCAACCCAAAAAAGTTTGATTCCAAGAAGTTTTTAAAGCACCGAGTTCCCGTCAAGGCGACATCACCAGGTGTCCAAGCCTGTCCTATCTCTCGTTCTTTGTATATTTTAAGATGTTAAATATTGCATAATATCGCAATTAGATGAAGATGTTAATAGAAAAGAACATGAATAGACTAGATAAAGAATTTACAGCCTTCTCTGGGATTGAACCACGCATGTTGCGCGTGACAGACAGAGAAGGCAGTTAATCACAACTGAGCCATCCCTCCACACCAAAAAAGTTGGCATTACAAGACAGTTATAAAGCAACCGAGTTCCCGTCCAGGCGACATATCACCAGGTGTCCCAGCCTGTCCTATCCCTCGTTCTTTTATATTTTAGATGTTTAAATATTGCAGTATAATCGCAATTAGATTAAGATATTACTTAGTACATAAGTTAGAAGGTAAAGAATTACTGCCTTCTCTGGGATTGAAACACCCGCCTGTTGCGCGTGAGGACAATATGCCCGGTGCCATACAACTGATCCTCCAACCCAAAAGTTGGATTCAAGAACAATCATAAAGCAACGAGTTCCCGTCAAAGGCGACATGCACCAGGTGTCCAGCCTGTCCTATTCTTCGTTCTTTATATTTTAGATTTAATATTTTTAATAATATCGCAATTAGATAAGATGTTAAAGATAGAACATATAATGAGAGGTAAAGAATTACTGCCTTCTCTGGGATGGAACCACCGCATGTTGCGCGTGGGGACAATATGCCCGGGTGCTTTACTACTGAGCTATCCTCCAACCCAAAAAAGTTGGATCCAAGAACAGTTTTAAAGCAAACGTGTTCCTGTCAAGGCGACATCACCAGGTGTCCGCCTGTCCTATCTCTCGTTCTTTATATTTAGATGTTAAATATTGCATAATAACCGCAATTAGATAAGATGTTAAGAAAGAACATATAATGAGAAGGTAAAAGAATTAACTGCCTTCTCTGGGATTGAACACCGCATGTTGCGCGTGAGGACAATATCCCCGGTGCTATACAACTGAGCTATCCTCCAACACAAAAAAGTTGGATTCAAGAACAGTTTAAAGCAACCGAGCTCCCTTCAAGGCGACATCACCAGGTGTCCAGCCTGTCTATCTCTCGTTCTTATATTTTAATGTTAAATAATTGCATAATTCGCAAATTCAGATAAGATGGTTAAAGGAAAGAAGCATGTAATAGAAGGTAAAGAATTTAACTGCTGTCTGGGATTTGAACCACCGCATGTTGGGCGCGTGAGGACAATATGCCGGTGCTATAATACAACTGAGCTATCCTCCCAACCCAAAAAAGTTGGATTCCAAGACAGTTTTATAAAGCAAACCGAGTTCTCCGCAAGGCGACTCCACAGGTTCCAGCCTGTCTATCCTCTCGTTCTTTATATTTTAGAAGTTTAAATTTGCATAATAATCGCAATTAAGTAAGATGTCAAAGAAAGAACATGTAATGAGAAGGTAAAGATTAACTGCCTTCTCTGGATTGAACCACCGCATGTTGCGCGGGAGGACAATAATGCCCGGTGCATACAACTGAGCCATCCTCAACCCAAAAAAAGTTGGATTCAAGAACAGTTATAAAGCAACCGAGTTCCGTCAAGGCGACATCACCAAGGTGCAGGCTGTCCTATCTCTCGTTCTTATATTTCAGATGTTAATATTGAATAATAATCGCAATTAGATAAGATTTAAAGAAAGAACATGTAATGAGAAGGTAAAGAATTACTGCCTTCTCTGGGATTGAACCACCGCATGTTTGTAAAGTGAGGACAATAATGTTCTTGAATCCAACTATTTAAAAAAAGTTTCAATCTTATTAACACTATGAAGCGTTGCTGTTCATTGTGCTTCGATTTATAGGTATTTTAAAATAAAATCGGCTTAAGTTAAACTGGAAGCTGATAATCAACGAAGAGCCTATATATATATCATATATATAATAATTATTATTATATAATATAATATATATAGTATATATAATTATATATATATATATATATATATATATATATATATATAATTATATATAATATATATAATATATATATATATAAGCCGTTTTCCATTTTTCCCATTTGTTTTCCCCCTTTTAAGAAATGCTAATCCAGTTTAGCACGAATTTTGTGCAAAATCGAACGATTGTTTACAAATATTGGCCACCTTCCCAGAAAGCATCACATGCATGTAACTAAAAAATTATATCAGCTACAGGAAAAAAATAACATTTTTGATTTTAGCATGCCAATTTTCATCGATGAAACTTAAAAAAAAAATTTATTTTATCTATATTTATATAATACCCCTTATATTGTGATTTATAATTTTAGATCGGGCAAGCTTCGGTGTGAAAATGACCTTGAATCCGTACATTACTCCCCGAGGGAAAAACTGCCAAATAGTATATTAAGTTTACGCTTTGGAGAAAATATTATTTTTTTTCTTTTTATATCCTGTTTAGGGGGTTCGAGCGACGGAGGGACAGAGGGGGGGACGAAGTCCCCCCCGTCGTCCCCGTAGTCCGAGAAACCCGACTCTCTTGCTATCGTTCTTGTTTACCCGTGCTTTTGCTTTATTTAAAAAAAAAAAATTCACATTTGGCACCTTTGCTGCTGCTCACTCGAGTAGCGAGTTTCTTGGAATTCTCAGAAAACTGTAATATCATACAAGTTTTTCAACATTTTAACTATTTTAAATTTGTCAAAAGCTTTTTTTATTTTTTATTTTTAAAATTCATTTGTAAAAATGGTCTCCTGATTAATAAAATGTTATTTATATTTTCGATTTATTTTTTTTATGGTTTTTTTTGTTTTTACGTGCATGTTGCTTTCTGGAGGCTGACCCAAATATTTTTTGACTCAACTGTTCTGGTGGAACACGTGGTTTTAATAAACAAAAAAAAAAATTTTTTTATACAGAATAATTGATCAACTATTGTGATGGAGTTTATCGATTTGAAGAAATTAAAGATTTAAAAGCTAATTTCATGAATGACACATTCTCAATCAAGACCTACTACGGCCGTCATCCTTGTTTGTTTAGATTTGTTCGTTAGCATTTTCCTTAAATTCGGTAAGCACGGGAAATAGCAACCTTACAGAATTTAGGAAATTCCTTTACGTTTGGTGAGCATTTGACTAAATTTGTGCTAAATTTGACAAAATGGAACGCAACTTTAGCATTTTCCTAAATTTCGTTAGCAAAAGTGCAGAATCGAAAACGCCTATAGTTAATTGAACTAAGAATATTCAACGTGCTAGCTACATTTAACTCCGAGCTTGCGTAATTTGTTTTTAAATAGATATCGAGATCACATTAATTTCCAATCTATTCAATAGTCGACAACGCTTTAAAAATTTAATTTGGTGTACAAGGTTAAGTGTTTTAAAGATGTGCAAGACCAAATCTATTTCTTGCTCAATATATGTTGTCAGAATATTGGAGGGAGTAGAGAAATTCCTATTCTGTTTAAGTTTAAAGTATTTAGGATAAAGCGAAAACACATGAAATAGTTTAGTTTAATTTTATCAAAAATATATTGAATGATGTAAATATAAAAAAATATTGAGTTTCATGGGTGCATTTAATTGTGGAAGGGATATTAGAGTGTAGCAAGAATTCGGTTATAGGAAAATCTAAAGGGACGACCGATTTAAATAGTCATTCTATATTTTATGTCGGGATAGACTCGATCATATAAATATTTAAATAGAAAATGAAAAGTAGTACGAATAATAAGCTTTGTATTGAGATAATTGTGATATTTCATGTCTTAATACGATAAATTAGCCTTTCTCAGCCCCCAGAGTTATAGTAGCTTAACGTTGCAATACATGATTTAAGTTAAAGGGACTCAAAAGTGTTCGGTAGGTAACTTTTTCCACGATTGCAAAATATTCTCGGAAAATTGACTCATTAACCTTCAAACGACTCAGAATATATGATCATGAAGAGTTTACTTTGAAAGTTTAAAAAAAATACACAGACCCCCGTTTGTGTTTCCTCTGCCGCTCGCCCCGTCCTGTTTTCACACCACCAATAATCTCGGTGGTATCATAATCGCACGGATTGGCTTAAGTTTTCTCTTCACCCACTGGTCTCACCATTTATGGAGATTATTCAGAACCACATACGAAGCCTGCCTCTTCGCCCACACTATCCTCTCAGCAGCAGAATCAACCATACCTTCTGCTAGTAAGCGACGGGCTATTTCGTAGTGGGTACCAGAATTCTCTTGTGCCAACTGAGAGAAGACGAAACTATAAGGAATTCATACGGATTCCGAACCGAAACTGTCATCATATACAAAGCTGTGGGTACCTTCGCAATCTGTTTTAATCGTAGAACTCTAGATATGTACTTTCGAAATTACTCCAATTAAAATTCTCCTCCACCTCTGCGATCTGGAAAGTAGTTTAGCAATATTTCGAAAGTCCAACTAACGTCGACCCATAGTATTTTGCCGATACGCTGAACAATTTTCGTCCCAGATACCATTGCTGATACGTTAGATAGCTAAAGCAGCTTTGACTAACCCGACATTTCTGCACACTTACTCAATTTCTTTGTAAAGAATACAATACTTTAATCTCGCTACTCATTCTTCCCAAGTATCGGACCGCTCTAACAGAATTCGAAGACTGAAAGCAAACCACTAAAATCTTTGTCCTTTTGAGTTTTTTTTCCTCTTCGATCTTTGAAATCTTTTTGGAAACTTGGAAACTTATCACGTTATCCCGATTACTAAAAATTCTAGGTAGTTGAGTGTTCTGAAGCGACTTTAAATTTTTTTGTTTTTTTGTTTTTTTTTGTTTTTGTTTCTGAGAGCGGACCTCACCAACAAAGGGCATATGCCGTCCCTCCAGGCAGACAAAAACTGCCCTTTAGGCTACCACGAGCTTTGGTTCCAAACTAAATGTCATCCTTCTCACTAACTCCCCTACTTTTTTTTTTTTTTTTTTTTTTTTTTTGACGCCACCTCAGTTGCTTGTCCTATATCTGGGCTAGCATTTTGTTTGGTTTCACATAATGACTCCAATCTTATTCTTAATCTTTCAAATTGTTGCGTCACTCGTTATACTATTGCAATTTGACCATCCTTTTATCAATTTATAAACTTTCTAGGTAACGATACATGAATTAACTCATAATTAAATAATAATCATTTCTTTAAATATACAAATACAGAAACTTATTATTCTCAGTAAATTGATGGTTAACTAAATTTTGTCTAAATACAATAAATCGAAATTTCAAATAATTAAAATATTCTACAGAGACGACGATTTATATTTACTTAATTTAAATTTATGTAAAAATAGACCTAAAAAATAAATTAAATTATTGTATATCTTATAAATAAAATATTTTTAATATATATATAATATATATTATATATATATTATATATTCTATTTATGTATATATATATATTATATATAGTATATATATTATATATAATTATATATATATATATATATATTATATTTATATATATATATATAAATATAGTAGTAAGAGGCGGCTTGATATTGCAGGCCGGAAGTAAAACCGGAAAGTAAATTTTCGCCTTCTATCGGACGAAAAAACGGCAGTTTTTTCGAAACAATAAAAATGAATAATTAATAAATAAATGATTAATAAATAAATAAATTAAATTAATGTAATTTAATTAATAAAATAAATAAAAAATAAATAAATAAATAAAATAAATAAAATTAATAATTAAATAATATAAAAATAAAATAAAAAACATAAAGATAAAAAAAAAATAAAAATTAAAATTAAAATAAAATTAAAATAATAATTTTAAATAAATAAATAATAATAAATAGTTTGCGCGATGATATTTATTTTCGTTTGTTTGTTTGTGCCGCCGCGTCAGCCTTAGAAATCCGAGGTTCCGGACGAGTGCAACCCTTCGGAGAAGGGGTGCTGTTCCTTCCAAGATAGGGAAATTTTCTTAGAAGTTGCAAATCAGTGGATGAAAGAAAAAATGTAATCTTTTCAAGATATATTACGAGAAAAGGAAGAAAGAAATGGTGTTTGGAGCCCCTGAGGAGGTCCCCTAACGAAATAAAAGAAGAAGAAATGCACGGAGAGCATAAGAGAAGATGGAGGAAGGGCGAAGGAAGAAGGAGACAGAGTTGGTACAGGTACCGGTGGTGGAGCCTGTGCGTGCTGAGTTGTAAACATTAGTTTAGCCTCAGACTGACATTTCTATTTTCAAAAATCTCGTTTTCTTTTTTATAAACGTAAAATATATATTTTGTCCTAATTTATTTTTATTTTAAGTTTTATTTTATAAGTTTCATTTTAATTTATTCTTTTATGTTTTTAATTTTTGCTTTCAATTTAAATTTTTTTTATTTACTTTTTAAATTTTATTTGCTTAAAACATTTTGTTTTACCTAAAAAATTTATGCTTTTTATGTTTATAACTTAAAAATTTGCATTTTTACATACCCTAAAGCAGTAAATCAGTAAATCAGTAAATCAAATTGCCATCCTACCATCCATGAGCTATTGATCTATTGATCTATTGATCTATTGATTCAAGTCATATTTTTGTATAACATAACACAAAAACTTTATTTAATTTTATTTTTGTCTTTTAAACATTTTGTTTTTACTAAAACATTTTATGCTTTTATGTTTATAACTTAAAAAATTTGCATTTTTTTACCATACTCTAAAGCAGTAATCAGTTTTACATCAGTAAATCAAACTACTCCATTCCACCCTCCTACCCTTCCATGATCTATTGATCTATTGATCTATTGATTCAAGTCATATTTTTCGAACTTTATTTTTCAAACTTTTATTTATTTTTGTTTTGTTTTCTTTAAATATTTTGTTTTTACTACCAAATTTTAGCTTTTATGTTATAACTTAAAAAATTTGCATTTTTTACATACCTTAACAGCAGTAAATGCAGTCAAATCTAATCAAACCACCCACTTCTATCCACCTATCCCTTCAACGATCTTTGAATCTATTGATCTATTGATCTATTGTTCATTCCATATTATAAGTATCTTTTTGTATAGACATAACATAAAAATATAGTTCTTTATACACGGACACCGAATATATGCAAACGTAGCAAGTTTTCCAATTAATAAGCCAACAATAAAACACATCACCTGAACTAAGATATAATGTACCAACCAACAAACCTAGCATAACCTTAAGCAACGAATAAACAGCTAACATCAACAAAGCTCTACAACTTAACAACAGTAAAGTAACTACATACGATAGCAAAAACGTTTAACTATTAACAGCTTGTGTCAAGCATGTTCTCTAACATTTCAATGTTAATTTTACATTAACATTGTAATATTTAACAAATTTTTATCATAAACCTTTCTAATTATCATACAGACTACCATATATGCTAGCGTAACAAATTTTTTACAATTAATAAGCTAACATAACATAACCTGAACTAAGAATATAATCTACAACGACAAACCTAACCACCATACGTACGAATAAACTACGAAAATTAACAGAAGTTCCACACCTTAAGCAACAATAAACCCACACATAGCATACAAAAACGTAACCATTCATACTTTTGTCAAGCATATCTCTAACTATTTCAATGTTACTTTTACATTAACATTGTAATACTTTAACAAAATTTATCATAACTTGTCTAATTATCATATCAACCTAGCATTATGCTAGCGTACAAATTTTTACATTAATAAAGCTAACATAGCTACCTAAACTAAGAATATAATCTACAACGACAAACCTGACACACCTTAAACAGAATAAACTGTTACATTAACAAAGTTCCTCGCATAGCACCAGTAAGTAACTAATTACATACAAAACGTAACTATTCACACTTTTTCAAGCATGTCTCTAACATATCAATGCTAATTTTACATTAACACGTAATATTTAACAAAGATTTCATCATAACCTTGACTACTGTAATGACTAAGAATAAATGCTACACACACACACACACAACACACACACACACACACACACCACACACACACACACACACACACAGTTCTGTCTTAAATAATAAGGTTGAAATAATAAATAGAGGTAATAATAAATTTGTTATTTACATTTTATATTCAAATATTTGTACATAGAAAACATTAAACATTGTACAATAAACATAAATGGATATTTATAATATATTAAATGGAGATTAAAGTGCCCTTAAACCCATAGGATGCTGTTCGAAAAGAATTTTTGATAGAAAACCGCTTATCAGCTGTATGTTGCATTATCTTGGTCCAGGATACAATACTGACACCTCCGTATTTTCCGGGTTGAAAAGTTGTAGTAGGAATTCTATAGCATAACCCTCCTCTGTTACTCCCCGTGTAAATTAGCATTAGGATTCTGTAATTCGTCTATTCGAGCTGCCTTTTTTATGAGGCAGGTCTCATCGTTTCGTGCGTCATCTTCATCGACATTATACAATTGTATTTCATTCATGCTTTCACTGTAACATCATGGCGTTTGATATCATCATACAATGATCATCATGGCCTGTACTATTTCCAGAACTATGTGATCATACACCAACTTTAACAGTTTTTCAAATTGATAGTATCTTTTGTATCTTTATTGACTGTAAGGCCTTTGGCCTTTACAATGTTTTTATATTTCCATCAGCGGTTCCTTATTCTAACAAGCAATAAGACTTAGGTCCCAGTAAACACACAAGGAATCACGTAGGCCCCAGACCATAATCTTCTTATTCATCTGTTAGTCTTCCAACCTAAAAAGTTCCTGTTTCAGGAACTTCATCTTTTTCTCCAGCGCGAAAAAAATACAAGAGTCTGTATCGGAGTACAATGACCTTTGTTTTGACTTTGTTAAGTAACTCGTATAATTTTATACGTGAATATGCAGTTGTAAACGATGCAATAGGAATATTTGTGGCAGTTGAACTGCGTTCGCTAAGTGCCATTTTTTTACAACTGTCACAACATATTTTACTGCTATTGGAATCAACGCTAGGGACTTAATATCGCTTTGGTATTAGTTCCCATACTTGTTTATAACTAGTACATACTACATCTTCCCTGAAGGTGTATTTTGTGCAAATTTTCCCCAAAGAGAAATTGAAGACACATAATTTTGGCCAATGAACCGTATCGCCAGGATTTTTCTTGTATTGTTAATATCAAGTTGACACCTTCCTTTTCTTTGAAAGACGGATAAACTCTTTAAGTTTTTTCTCGAAATCAGGATCTTCTTCGTGAATATTATTTGGTTGGTCCTGATGCCTCTGTTTTTATTTTTAAGAAGGTCACATATCCTTCAAATAAAACTCCTTCTCTTTAAACGTCCAACTTCAAATATTTTATTATTTCGTACCCCATCTCTAATGCTAAATTGAATTTCGGTGTTGTGTATACACTCAATAGCACGTTTCATTCTCATCATTGAATTGCATTTTTGAACTATTATCTTTAACACATTTTACACATAGTGGAAATATTAATTTATTTTTA
>JABUQX010033728.1:0-2500 GCA_015478945.1 Trachelipus rathkii
TCTATATACCTATTCAGCCAGCTAACGATTCATTTCATTTACGTAAATTTAACCCTTTTGTGATGAGAAAGGCTATTGAACTTATTGTGGGAGGTCCGATAAAATTGGCTCTATATTGTAGATCTGGGAGTTTGTTAGTGGAGACTTTTACTAGATTTCAAGCTGAGTTAATAAAATCAACCTTCACTAATTAATGACACTGTCTTAAGACATTAAAATAATATGAGATCAGTAAGAAGCCACAGGTGCCTATCGAGCTCGTCCCATCAACCCACTAACCAAACATGCTCAATCAAATCCCAAAGCACCCTAGGGATTGTCAAATTACTGTAACTAAACATCCACCAATTGGCTTACGTCAAAAATAATGAATATATAAATAAAAATATACAAAACATCCATGCATTAATAACTAAGTTCTGGTCACACATGCCATCTAACATTAAAATAACTACTGTAACTAAATATCCGCCAATTTGGCTTTGTCATATATATTATGATGATACCGCAACTGGTGTGGGAAAAAGAACCATTTTTTTCAAAATCATGTTTTTTTTCAGGAAAAAAATGTTTTTTATGTTTTTTCGTTTTTTTTTCAATAAATGTATTTTAAAATTAAGAGGCTAATATGATATTTCACTTGGTATTTTCATTTTTTTCAAATATAGGATACCTGAATAAAACAAATATTCCATTTTGATTCATAAAATAGCAGAACTACTACCTTTCTCTTATATTTATCAATTGTTTTCGTTCAATTTTTTATAGTAGGTTGTAGCCTGCAGACTGCTGTTTTTGTAGGCTTCCACTTACTAATTTAACTATGTATTTTACATTTGTATCATATCATCATTTATTAATTTACTTTTAACATTAATGTATTTATATTTATATAGAATGGTCTGAGACAATAACTAAAGTGACTTAACGGGATCAATGAAATAAAAATATTGAAGATTAAAATTATAAACCAAGATTGTAAATGAAGGGAGAATGAGTGAATGACTAAATTAAATATTTGGCTTTGGAATATCAACTTTTGATTCACTAATCACCTAGTCCCCACTCCCCAGACCCCAGTCATACTGAGTACTGCTACTTGCTGTGACTACTGTCAAGCTCATTATCACTGGGGTCATCAGCGTGATCAGCCACATTGTAATTTTGATATGACTGATAAGTTTGATATCTCAGAGTCGTATGAATTATCGTGTGAGAATGACAGTGGTGAAGGAGGAGGGGCAGTAACAGGACTCTTAGCTTAGCTGCCTTAGCATAATCATCTCTCTCAGTTGGCAAAATTTTCAGAATTTCCTAGTTCTAGATTATAAGCAATAAAGCCTTTGCTACCTTTTATTTCTTAAAAAGTACAGTCACACGACTTTTTGCACTGGCATTTCTAAATCTGATTAAATAATTATGATAAAATGTTACTGAAAACTGAAAGAGTAAGAAAACCTTAATGAAGCCACAAACAAAATATTATAATAATCAAAATTCAGAATATAAATACAAAAATATGGAAAACCAGATAAACTATATTTTTGAGGCACAATCTCAGGGGCTTCACCTTGTTAGAAATTGGACCAAAAAATGGTCCAAATTAGAGCAATATTTACTAAAACTTATAATAAAATTGTTCAACATGTAAATTCCACAACTTAATTGAAAAACGAAAAAAAACAAATTCTATAACTTTTTTTTTCCAGGCTGTGTTTTTGTTAATGAAAAAAAAACTTTTTCGGAAAAAAACGAGCTTGGTCCTTTTTTCTTTCCCAAACCCTATACTAGACCTAACCCATCCTAAAACGTATCCAACTTTCTTAAAATTGCAATCGAGTCACACTCAAACCCTCCTCTGGCAGACTATTCCAAAAATTAACAACAACCCTATGACTGAATGCATGCTTTCTTATATCAGACATTTAATAAACTTTCTTTTTATTTTCTTATTATGCCCTGGTCACCTGTCATGCTCTACCTAAGAAAATTTATTGGTCTCTGTATTAATCACATTAGCTGTAAAAATTTTGTAGACTTGCATCATATGTCCCCACTGAGAAATCGCCTTTCTACCAAAAACATTCCCTAACTTCTTCGCCTCTCCTCATAAGCTCTTACCTTCAAACCCAGAAATCATCCTTATTGCTCAATGTTGCACTCTTTCTAGCATTCTAGTCTTTCTTTAAATAAGGGCCAGAACTTGTGCACAATACTCTATTACTGCCCTAACATAGCCTATTTTAACAGTTTACCTTCTTACTTCCCTTGCTCTTGTAACAACAATTGGCGATTTATTATGCAGCATCTTATCAGCTTTTTAATTCCTAGACTTCCAAAACACTGATCTAGCCCCCCCCCCCCCTACTTTTTAAAATTTAACTTTTTTCTGGGCTTTAAATAATTTCCACACCTAATCTTTTTCTCTTGATCACAAGACTCAAAGCCTAATCTCCATTCATACGTAGTTAAAATTTTTAAATTTGAGTAACCTAGGTGA